>PVKS010005445.1:0-85024 GCA_004027875.1 Aplodontia rufa | reverse complement strand
TCAATGACTGAATGAACAAAACATGCAGCCAAGAATACTATATCCAGCAAAACTCAGCTTCAAATTTGAGGGGGAAATAAGAATTTTCATGATAAAAACAAACTTGCAGCATTTGTGAACAGAATGCCAGCATTACAAAAAATTCTCAAAGATAAACTCCAGATACATGTACAAACTAATATTTCTCAAAACCCACAATTAGAAGAAATTCAGTAAAGGAACATGCTATCAATAGATAACAAAGCCAGCACAGTATTTACTAATAAAACACAATGACTACAATCCACAATCACATAACTATTCTAACACTGAATGTGAATGGTTTCAATGTACCACTTAAAAGGCACAGACTAGCAGATTGGATCAAAGAACAAAATCCAACAATATGCTGCTTACATGAAGCCCACTTTACAGCCAAAGACACCCATAGATTAAGGGTGAAAGAATGGGAAAAAAATCTATCAGGCATACACCCCAAGAAAGCAGGCTGGAGTTGCAATTATTATATCTGACAAAGTGGATTTCAAACATAAATTAATCAAAAGAGATGAAGAAGGCTACTACATACTAATAAAGGGAACAATATAACAGGAAGAAATAACCAAAGTGAATATATACTCTCCAAACACCAATGCTCCCAACTATGTGGAAAAGTTATTCCAAGATATAGAACCACTTGTGGACAACAGTACTGGGAGACTATAACACTCCTCTATCACCAATAGACAGATCATCAAAGCAAAAAAACATTGAAAAGATGTCCAGTATAAACAGCACCATAAGTCAAACAGACGTAATAGACATCTACAGAATATTTCACCCCAAATTGGAAGAGTAAACCTTCTTCTCAGCAGCACATGGATCCATCTCCAAAACAGATTATATTCTAGTTCACAAAGGAAATCTCAGCAAATATAAAAAAGTAGATATGATTCAGTGTAGCCTATCAGACCATGATGCCATGACCCTAAGAATTAATAGCAAAAATCATAGCACAAAAACACATATATGTGGAGATTGAATAAAACCTTATTAAATGAAGAATGGATCCAAGAAGACATGAGAACAGTAACTAAGGAATTCTTGGAAGAGAATGAGAATGAAGATACAACATATTGAAACCTGTAGGACAGAATGAAAACATTCTTAAAGGGAAAATTAATTGCAGTGAGTGTCCACATTAAGAATCAGGAGAGATCCCTAACAAATAAGCTTGTGGTCCAAATCAAATCTCTGCAAAACAAAGAACAGTCTATTACCAAAGCCAGCAGAAGACAGGAAATAATTAAGATCAAAGCTGAAATAAATGAAATTGAGAAAAAAAACAATAAAAAGAATCAAAGAAACAAAGAGCTGATTCTTCCAAAAAATAAATAAAATTGTCAGACCCCTAGGTAATCTAAGAGAAGGAGAGAATCAAAGCAAATCAACAAAATCACCAATGAAAAGGGGATGATCATCACTGACCCCTTTAAAATTAAACAGATTATCAAAACATATTTTGAAAAACTATACTCCTATAAATCAGATAATCTGGATGACATGGACAAATTTCTAGACACATATACCATCCCCAAATTGACACAGGGTGAAATTGAGATCCTAAACAGCCCAAGAACAGGCACCAAAACCCATAGAGCAATCAATAGTCTTCCAAAGAAGAAAACCCCAGGACCTGAGTTTTATCACACCTTTGGAAAAAAGCTAACACATCTCCTTATTGAGCTATTCCAAGAAATTGAAAAAGAGGGAACTTTCTCAAACACTTTTTATGAAGCAACCATAACTCTGATACCAAAACCCAAGAGACACAGCAAAAAAAGAAAACTACAGACCAATATCCCTCATGAATATCGATGCAAAAATTCTTAATAAAGATCTGCAAACCACATTCAAAAACGCATCAAGAAAATAATTCATCATGATCAAGTGGGCTTCATTCCAGGTATGCAAGGCTGGTTTAACAAATGCAAATCAATAAATGTGATTCATCACTTAAACAAAATTAAGGACAAAACCCATATGATCATCTCAATAGATGCAGAAAAGGCCTTAGATAAAATTCAGCACCCATTTATGCTCAAAACTCTAGAGAAAATAGGGATCAAAGGAACTTAACTTTGTAAAGGCCTTGTATGCCAAATCCTCAGCTAGTATAATACTAAATGGAGAAAAGCTGAAAGCATTTCCACTGAACTGGAGAACAAGAGAAGGCTTCCCACTTTCACCACTTTTATTCAATATAGTCCTCGAGACCCTGGCTGGAGCAATCAGGCAGGAGGAAGAAATCAAAGGGATAAGAATAGGAAGGGAGGAAGTCAAACTATCCCTTTTTACTGATGACATGATCCTATATCTGGAAGATCCAAAAAACTTCGTCAGAAAACTGCTAGAGCTAGAAAACAGATTTGGCAAAGAAGCAGGCTACAAAAATCAACACCCATAAATCAATAGCTTTCCTATATGCCAACAATATTAGGGTAGAAGAAGAAATTAGGAAATGGGGCCCATTCTCAATAACCTCTAAAATAATAAAATATTTGGGAATTAATCTAACAAGAGAAGTAAAAACCTCTACAAGGAAAATTATCGAACACTTAAAACATAATTTGCAGAAGACCTGAGAAGATGGAAAGATGCTCTGTACTCTTGGTTAGGCAGAATTAATATAATTAAAATGCCCATTCTGCCAAAAGCACTGTACAGATTCAATGCAATTCCCATCAAGTTTCCGATGTCATTCTTTGAAGATATAGAAAAAGCAATTCTCAAATCCACGTGGAACAACAAGAAACCCGGAATAGTCAAAATATTACTAAGCAAGAAAGACGGAACAGGTAGGTGGTTTTGCAATACCAGATCTAAAACTATATTATAGAGCTGTAGCATTAAAAACACCATGATACTGGCATCAAAGAAGGAATAAAGATCAAGGAAATAGGAATAGAAGACTCTGAGACAACCCCACAAATCTTTAAACATATGGTCTTTGACAAAGAGTGTCAAAATATAACATGGAGGAGAGGCACCCTATTCAATAAATAGTGCTGGACAAACTGTATAGCTACTTGCGAAAATTGAAATTAGATCCTTATCTCTCACCTTGCACAAAAAATCATATCTAAATGGATCAAGGAATTAGGAATTAAACCAGCTACCAAATAACTGCTAGAAATAAAATTAGGACCAACAATCCAGCATATGGGAGTTGGCAATGATTTCCTCAATGAAACTCCTAAAGTGAAGGAATTACAGTCAAAAATCCATGAGTGGGATGCCATTAAACTAAAAAAGTTTCTGTACAGCCAAGGAAATAGTCAAAACAGTCTAGATACATCCTACAGAATGGGAGAGAATCATGGCCTGTGATCCGACTGACAGGGAACTAATATCCAAATTTTACAAAGAACTCAAAAAACTCAATGACAAAGCACAAACAATCCAATCAATAAATGGGCCAGAGAGCTAAAGAGAAACTTCTCAACAGAGGACCTTGAACAAGCCAATGAATACATGAAAAAATGCTCTAAATCACTGGAAATCAGAGAAATGCAAATCAAAACTACATTAAGATTTCACCTCACCCCAGTCAGACTGGCAAAGATGAAGAATACAATTAATAAATGCTGGAGGGGTTGTGGAGAGATAGGAACACTAGCACACTGTTGGGGGAATTGCAGAGTCATCCAGCAGCTCTGGAAAGTAACGTGGTGACTCCTCAAAGAATTAGGGTTGGATCCACTGTATGACCCATTTATCCCTCTTCTGGGTATTTTCCCAGAGGAGTTAGAATCAGCACATTACAGAGACACAGCAAAATCCATGTTCATAGTAGCTCAATTTACAATAGTAAGTTATGGAACACCCAGATGCCCCTCACCAGATGAACAGATCCAAAAGCTCTGATATATATATATATATATATACATACATACACACACACACACACACACACACACGCAATGGAGTTCTACTCAGCAGTTAGAGGCAATGATAGTGCATCTATTGAAGGTAAAATCTATTGAAGGTAAATGGATGGCACTGGAAGAAATCATGCTGAGTGAAGTTAGCCAAACCCAGAGAGTCATGGGCTGAATGTTGTCCCTCATTTTTGGAGGCTGGACCTAAACCCAGACTTGGGAGTAAAGTAGACAAACTCATGTATTAGATCCATAGAACAAAAATGCAAGCTGTTAATATTTGCAAGACATTCATAAGATATTTGAACAAGCTATGCTGCATATTTGTACAGAAAAGTGAATGTTTAATCCCATTGTGAAATATTTTCAAGTATAACAAGGGATGATAGGAAGGGAGGAGAAGGGGAAATGTTGGAACTGGTATAAGGCAAGGTACATTCTAAGCAGTTATATATGTCACTGCGTATGTTATAACCACATATATAAAAAATGTTCTTTGTAAGTATAAGAATTATGTTGCTGTATTTAGTTTTTTTAGGAACAACAGAAGACCCAGAAGAAAAGCAAGGGGTCATGGGATAGGAGGAGGGAGATAGAGAGGTGTAGTGGGGGTGGGGGATATTGAATAAATTGTATTGCTGATTTGTGTACAACTAGAATATGTGACAACTAATCCCATAATTATGTAAAACTATAATGCACTAATGAAAAATAAATTGAAAAGATTTATAAGCATAAGGAGTGTATGGAAGAAAGTAAAATACGCAAGGAACAGAAGTACAGATCTATTTAAAAAAAACAGTGTCAAAAAGTACAAAGTACGCCATGGCTTACAAAACCTGATGAAATGCACAAAGGGTGTTAGGTTTAGGCTGTGTTTAGAGCCAGATGAGAACAGGATGGGACTGACTTATGGCTTGAAGCAAATGATGTAATGCTAATAGATGCTAGAGAGAAAACAGAGTCATGCAATTCCTATATTGCTTCCACCTTTGCTCTCAAGGCAAATGATCCCCATGCTGAAAAGAAGAGGACACCCAAGATAAGTGAGGAGATCCTCAGGGTATCAGCAAGCTGCTTTGCATAAATCCAAGTCTCAGCAATAAATCACACCCTGGGGTAATGAGAGGACTTCAGATGGGACTGTGGAAGCATTGTTGGCAATCCTCAGGGACTCATGATGAGTCACAGCGGCCTTATATTAAAAACAGGAAAACGTGTATGTATCTTGAGAACATTTCAGGATTTTCTTTTTCAAAATCAAAGGAAAAAGAACTGCATTTACAAATAATAATCTGCTTGTATTCTAATCACTCTACCCCTTAAAATTTTCTAGAATACAATGTTTGAAAAGCAGACGTGTGACTCTTGTTTCAGGGGCTTCCAATGAAAAACTCCGGCTCACATCATTTGGGGGTAAAAGCAAAGTGAATTGAGATTTCTGCTGGTTATTTAATAAAATATTTCCTGAGGACCAAGAAATGGGATGTAGAAATAGAGACTATGTGATGGATTAGTTAGGTGAGATGGCAAGAGGCTGCCGTGATGTTCTCCGCCTGATAACTGTGTTAGGCCACTACAACAGAGTACCCTGAAAGCCCATGCATGGAGTGAGAAATCTCTGGTTGAGTAACTTCTTTGCCACTACTGCATTCAGTTATTCCACAAGTTCAGTCCTCTGCCCATTTTCTTATAAATAAAGTTTTATCAGAACACAGCCACACACATTTGTTTACCCATTATCTGTGGCTGGTTTTGAACTTTAACGGTGGAGTTAAGTAGTTACAAGAGAGGCCATATGGCACACAAAGCTAAAATATTTGCTACAAGGCTGTTTATAGAAACACTTTGACAACCCCTTGACTAGTTACATAAACTTGGATGCATCAGGACTTCTCTGATATTCATTTTCATCATCTCCATCAATCTACTTTTATAGAAACTGATAACTACAGCCAAGTGCTTTCAGAAGGCATCTCATGGAATAATGTATGAGAAAACTCCTTATGGGTTGCAATGTGTTATACATTATATATGGGTAAGACATGTTCAATGATCACTCTGACTATTCAAGGATTAATAGCAGTATTTTCACATTAAAGACATGCCAGACTCTTGGGCTGGAGCGGTGGCTCAACGGTTACGGCACTTGCCTGGCATGCACACGAGTATGCAGGATCATACCCCAGTACCATGTACACAGTGAAGTGTCAGAGCAATGACAGCAACATGAAAAACTAAATAAAAATTACTTCTCTCTGTCTGTCTCTTCTCTGTTACTGTCCCTCAGTCTTTAAAAAAAATTAGATATGCCAGTCTCTAGTAAAAAGAGACCCTCACAAATACTAGATGAACTTTGGCTGGCCGCCTGGCTGCCTGGCTGACTGGCTGGATTAATGAATGACGTAGTAACTACACCTGCTTAGCACAACTTGGTATCAGAGACACATGATGTTTCCGATACACTAGTCCTTTTAATCCT
Source organism: Aplodontia rufa (assembly GCA_004027875.1). Taxonomy (NCBI): domain Eukaryota; kingdom Metazoa; phylum Chordata; class Mammalia; order Rodentia; family Aplodontiidae; genus Aplodontia; species Aplodontia rufa. The sequence goes on along the minus strand of PVKS010005445.1, from coordinate 78,622 downwards.
TATAACAGACTTGTGGCATTGTTTACATTTTCCTGCTGAATAAAAGAAAGTGCATTTAACAATGGCGACAATATCAAGAGCAACAACTGATATTTATAAACAATTTGCTATGTCTTAGCCACTGTGCAAACCAAATTTCCCATGAAGTTGGTGTTGATAACATTGGTATCATCTTCATCATTATCATCATTCCATCTTTACAGAAGTGAAAATTGAGTCTAAGTAACTTCCCAAAGTCACACTTCTGATAAACGTCAAAGCTGGAATCCAAACCTCATCTTCCTGACTTTGAGCTTCTACTCATTTTAAGCTGAGGCAACTGATCAGCATTGATGGGACTAAGCTTATGAAGGATAAATATGAAGGATTTTTTAGATGATTAAAAACATTTAACTCTGAAATACCCAGAGATAATAGTGAACTGTGAAAACATGTTTTGTGAAAACTTATGATTAAAAATATTATAGAATTTCCTTTATATCCCTCATTAGCTCCCTCAAAAATTAATATCTTACATAAGGGCTCAGGGTACAGTGCAGTGGTAGAATACATGCTTAATATGCGGGGGGCCTTGGGTTCGTTACCAGTGTGCCCCCCTCACAAAAAAAGAACAAGGAACAAATCATCTTAAATATCTATAGCACAACAATGAGAACCAAGAAATTAATACCTGTACAATACTACTAACTGAACTAATGATATTATTTAAATATCATCAATTTCCCCACTTTTTCCATTTATTTATTTACTTACTTACTTACCAGTGCTACCTAGGAAATCCCTTTGTACTGAGTTGTGATTTTTCCACAGTCTCCTCCAGTCGGGAACAGTTCTTCCCTCTTTCCTTGTCTTTCATGTTTCTGACATTTTTGGAAGAATATTCATTATTTTGTCTAATATCTCTCAATTTTGAGTTGCTTGATTTTTTTCTCATTATGGTGCTAAGACTATGCATTTTTTACCAGAATACTATAGAGTTGATGTCACATCCTCAGTATATCATACGGGGGAGTTTGAGAGTACTATGTCTTATTATTTTAACACGCTAAAATCTCAGTGAGCTAATAGCTAACCTGGCTATAATCCATGCATGCAGAGACATGAGAAATCTAACAAAAGTTCCAACTATTTTAAAAAAGTGTTGAGAACTTCAACCAACAGATAATATCAATTCTATGTTTCTGCCTAGTAGCTAGATATTTGAAATAGGGCCTGGTCAAACAGAGACCGTGAGCATCTTCCATTCGGTTTCTGTCCCCTAATAAATTCCTATGCACCAGGGAAGCATGTTGCCTGATAGAAATGGATTCTTTGTGCATGTGTATCTGAACCCCAAGTGACAAGGCCAACTTGGGTCACCCTCCAAATACTTAATCAGTGTCTAGTATATGCTAGCCTAGCCCTGGATGCCTGGTGTCCCACCTGCAAGCCAGACTTATTGGGTGGTGAGCCCTTGAAAATTTTTCCAGAATTTCACCATTATACTTCACTGGTATTTAAAAAAAAACCAAAAACTAAATTTTACATTCATATTAAAGACTCAAGTTCTCCAAAGAGAAGAGGATTTGTTTTCTCCCATCTTGTTCAGCTTAGAAGCAACTTCAAAATTATAAATGCACAAAATATAAGCTTGAGAATACACTGAAGGCTATCATTCTTCTTCTACAGACATGACAGAAGCCACGAGGAGATTCCCTTTTTATTTATTAGCCTGACTTCTCTAAGTTTCCTGGATTTCAACATTTTCCTCCCGTTTTTCTTGTTACATACATATGACCTGAAAATTATATCTTCCTTCGATTTGAAATGTCTTCAGATTCAGTCGCCATGGAAAAAAGCCTTTCATAATTGAAGCAGAAGCAGTGTCTTGCTGGCACTAACATATCCTTGTGTGATGTTAGCCATCAATATTTCTACAGAAAATACCTCGTTCAACAATAGACTCTTATCATTCCACTTGTAAACACTTTACTGATAACATACGTTTAATACACATACTAAAAGATTTGGGGAGGGGTGGGAATGATTCATCTTTAAAATGAAAAACCTGCAGAATCCAGAAAAATAGTTTGGTGGGCAGATTTGCTTACTAGTTATAGATTTTACAATTTTTGAAAAGGAACTACCATTCTGAGAACCTCTCTATGAATCTCTTATTAGCAATAGAAACGTAAAAAATGATAAAATGAGAACTTCATTAGAGAAATGTTTTAAATATTGTTGATGTAAATCTAAATGTTTAAGTATTCTATCAAATATTATCAAATAAATATGTTTTTATAAACCTTTTCCAGTGCCTAAAATTATCACATTTCAGATAATAATACACACATAGTTGATAAGGAAACATTTGTTAAATTATTACTGATTTATTTTGATTCTTACAATCAGAAGTGAAGGAACTTTAAGGATCTTATGGAGAGGAAATTGGCACTATATATCTGTAGAACAGTCTGACACTGTGTTATAAAATTTGTAAAGTACATATGCAGCACTTAGAATTTATCATGAGGAACTGTAACACACATTTACAGGAATGCATGTGCAATTATGTTCACTGTAGTTTTACTTATCATGTGAAATACTAAAAATGAGGCAAATGCCTGAAATAAGGTTGTTTGATAAACTTTAAGACAAGTGGTCCTTAACTCCATACCTTCAGTCTTGAAATAAACTTGGATTTCTATGGCATCTCCTTACAACTTGTCTTAAGTGCTACATGTGAGCTCTTGTTTATCTGACCAAAAAACAAAACCAGAACACAACAATGAAACGCTTCCCAGTCATGGAATGGTGGTACTCCCTGCCAGGCCAGTGGCCCTGGTCACAGTGGCCACAGCTGGGACGTGCTGAGTATCACAGAGCCCAGGAAACTGTGACTGTTTTGCTGTTCCTGCTTTCACAAAGCCAGAGCAGAGGAGACCTTGGGGGTGGGGGAGGTGCCCAGCAGACTTGAGCTCTGCTCTTCCCTCCACGGAGAACAATTTCACTTTCATCATGATGATACTTGGGTTTCTAGGTAAGATATTATTTAAAGATGTTTTCAAAAGCCAAAAATGAAATAGAGTCCTATGCCACAGATCAACTTTCAGTCAACGACACACTACCTACAAAGCAATGGTCCCATAAGACGATAAAGGAACTCCAGCTGGAGCAGTGGCTCGGTGGTTACAGTGCTTGCCCGGCATGCACAAGTACACTCGTTCAAATCCCAGCCCCCACGTACACAACTAAGTGTCAGAGCAACGAAGGCCATGTGAAAAACTCAATAAAAATTGATTCTCTCTCTCTCTCTCTCTCACTTTCCTTCTCTCTTAAAAAATATTTTATATATATATATATATGTATATATATATATGAACTAAAAATTCCTATTGCCTAGTATTTTCACTGTACCTCTTCCATGTTTATGTGTTTAGATATACAAATATTTACCATTGTGTTACAATTGATACAATAGTCATTATAGTAAAATGACACACAGGTAGGCAAGGGACACTACTGTACAACCTCAGTGCATTGTAGGCTACACCATCCAGGTTTTTAAAATATATCATAAGACAGATGCATAACAATCAAACCCCCAAGGACCCATTTCTTAGAATGTGTTCCCATCGTTAAGTGGCACATAACTATACAAGTTTGAAAACCACTACTGAATGTCCAACATTTATTTTTTTAATGAGTAGAAATCAGAAAAACAAGGTGTTAATTTTAGTTGCAGGAACAGTAGATCTCACAAAATTAGGACAGGGTTATAATTTCCTATTCAAAACCTTTCTTACCTGATTGATGCATTATAGAATTTAGAACATTTTGTATTTATTAGTTAGGTAATGGAAACATATATGTCATGAAACATTCCCAGCAAGGCTGGGGCCAGCAACCCATAGTCAATCCATTAACATTTCTGAAGTGAGCTACACAGATGTTCACACTAAATGAATTAAATAAAAATTCAAAATCACCTCATACCAATTCACAACAGGCTTTTCTGCCAACGTACCCAGACCAAACTGTTGGGGGAAATGGAAAAGAAAAAAGAAAGAAAGAAAACTTTTGATTCTCAGACCTTTGAAGATTTGGGGATTAGGACCACAGGATCAAGAATCTGTCAGGAAGACAAAGCTGGAATTCCTGAGGAGCAGGAAGTAGAGACTCAGCCTCATCAAGTGTCTGCGGAACTGCAGACAAACAGACATTTGTCTGTTAGGAAGGCAGAGTCAAATTCAAGACTCTGTACAAATAGAAATATCTCATCAAAGCCAGCAAATTGTAGATCGTACAACCTTTTCAGCAGTCAGTGTTTATATTTATTTCTGCATCTCTCTTTAAAATACATTTTCTAATAAGGGACTACATAAATTTTAATATTCATAAAATGCTCCAAGAATTTGGTGACATGAAAATATATCCATCTTATATTTTTAAGTGGGAAAATTCCCAAAAAATAACCATTTATCCATTATTAGATGGATAGGCAGATGTACAGATAGATCTCTTACTCATGTGCAAGGGTAGAAAAATATCTGTGGATTGATAAATATTAAAATGTTAACAGTTATTTGTCTCAAGGTAGTGCAAATTTGGCTGGTTTTTAAATATCTTTTGCATTTCTGTATTGCTTGCTTTTTTTATAATGAGAAAGAATTATTTTTATTTTTGGGAACAAAATAATAGTTCTTTATCTTTGTTTACAAAAATATAAGTATTAGCAGCTAACATGTAGTTCAGTTCCTTAGGGCCCAAGTGATTCACCTAAAGTCACATTGCTGATTCATAGTAAAACTGTATTTGACTCAAGGCCTTTGACTGTAAGCCTTGTGTCCTCTCCATTATTCCAGGCTATGTTTCAAAATGAAACATGAGGCAGGGCTCCTGCCATTGAGGAGTGGATGGCTGAAAGGAGATAAGGAATACAGGTAGGAAGTAGTGGCCACACATTACAAGATGTCATCTATTTAACTAACTGCTGCAAATCCTTTTGGAAGGGAAGGCATATAAATCTCAAAAGAGAATGAAATGTAACATTGTAAGACACTTATTGTAGATCCTCATGAATTCAGAGGAGTAGAAGGTAAGACAGTCTCAGGGAAGGCTTCAGGGATGCGTATGCTTGCAAATGACAATGATCAGGGGGGTACTTCCCCAAGGACATCCAGTCAACATGACCATGATTGACAGTAGGAACAATGAACACTGCACATGTGCTGGGGAGTAGGGGTACAGGGATGGAGAGGGGAGTAAGCCCAGATCACAGAAGGCTTTGAAAGCTAAGAGAAAAATGATCTAGATAGGAGGTGGAAAGAATGGGAGTCACAGATGACTCTCATCAAGGGAATCATGGGATGAAAGACCCTTACACGGTCTGAGTCTGAGTCTTCCCGCAGTGTTCAGGGTGGATCTGCAAGGGAAGAGGAATGCCAAAGGTCAGGAGTAGGGTTATGGAAATGACATCACACAGTGGAAAGCTAGGAGGAATCAGAATTAGAGGTGAAAGCGAAGGGATGAAAGTCACAAAAATCCCAAGGTTTTAAAAGGATGTCTTGGAAAACAGTGATACCCTAACAGAGACTGAAGGTTTAAGATGAATGTCAACATTCCGAAGGAAGAAAAAAGTATAAAGAAAATAGCTAAGTGCTCCTGTTCAATGAAATTATAACTGCTTAGCTATATAGATTTGAACACTGTAGCAGAGGAGCAACGAACTTTCAACTTCCAATACAGTTTGATTCTATCCTGAAGCTTTAACCACGCACCTTTTGTTGTATGAATTGTCAGAAATGTAGAGCTATGCTCAAAGTATAGAACATGAATAAGTAAATTCCAATGAAAGGGAAACAATTCCGAAAGCAAGCAAAAGATCTCCATATGTGAACGTGTGATTACTAGCACTTTGTTTATATGTAGGAACAGGATCTTGTGTAGCTTAAATGCATCCTATTGCTTTCTTTTGGTTTGTTTGTGAAAGAGGAAGGAGAGATCATAAATGTAGAGAATGGACTAAAATGCAAGTATTTGTGTCTTCCCTGTGTCTGGCTAGCTACTCTATATTTTGTTTTGTTTAAAGTGTATTTCAAGAAATGATTTATTTTCAATTCATCCACTGTACCAGAGATAGATACCTTGGTTGGGTCAGAGTGGCCCATTTGGCTAGGACAAGGTATCCTCTGAAACCTTTAAGCAGACAGTGCTTGAATTTCATCTCAGAGATCAGGTGACATCCAAATCCACTTAATGTTTAGCTAGTATGGTTTTTGATGTCACTGGAGACCTTGATGAAATTACAATCCTATTAGTCACCATGGGAGAAGACAGGAGACCTTAGGTGGCTAATGTTCCATTCATAATAAGAAAAAGCCGTTTAGCATTTGTAAAGGGCATTGATTTCTGATAGTTCTCTGAAGAACAAGGCTCAAGTGAAGAAACATGACCATTTAAAGCTTGGGTCAGAAATGATAGAAAAGGCAAGATTGCATTTATCCAAACGACTTAACTCTGTGTACTTTTTACAATTTCACTTGAATCCAAAGAATTGGGTCTTCATGTAAATGTGGGTAAGAGGAAGGGCATGCTTAGCTATGCAGAGATTCTGTTACTGAGAAATCTGGGGAATTACACTATGTCTTTGATTGATGCCAAGGAGGTGCCTCTAAATATAAAGGGTAAATGGAGGTTATGTGGAAAAGGCTTTTAATCTGCGTGATAAATTGCCAGATTCCATTATGCCTAATGAGTCTCATCAATGCACAGCTAAACTCAAGAAAATAATAAGACCCCTTTCAAAGCCTAGAATAAACAAATTAGAAGAATTAATAATAAAATTCCTATTAATGTGTATGCAATTTCAAGAAGTTAATGAAGTCACTTTAAAAAGCTAGGCTAATGTATTTTTAGCTTTTAAAAATGCCCGATCATCAAAACAGATCTTTTTCAGTTTTTTCCCCTTCCAAATATACCCTATGAAAAATATTAAAGAATTTAGTTAGTTGGTTAGTTAGTTAGTTTGGTTAATTCTTCTCCAGGGAGGGCCCTTCTTGGAAGTTCAGGGATATGACAAAGAAAATAGTATTGCAGATCTTCAATATGTGTAAGATTCTTATTGAACTAAAAGTAATAAGATTCCTTCAAGTGAATTTGCCAACTCTCCTAAAGTGCCTCCTAATCCAATGGAGATTTTTGGATTAGAGGAGTTTTCAGTCACTTGCCCAGCAAGACAAAAGGTTTTTGCTTCTCAGTATAAACTTTTTGGTAGGAAAGAAGAAGCAGTTTTAACCAACATCTATGTGTGGTTCAGAGAAGTGGGTCTCTGTAATCAGCTACAACCTCTAGTACCAAATGACACAAATTCTGCTAGTTTTGCATCAAAATTTCTGCGTAAGAATCCATCAGTCAAGGATTAAACCTCAGACTTCCACTTCTTACCAATAGAATTCTTTTAACAGAATCTCCATACTCAGGCATTTAATCAAAGCATGAGAGAGACAAGAAAAAAAGTAGCCCTTGTTTTGTAGTTGAATCCCTAGGTGAGAAGGCCCACTCAGACATCAGTGCATGTTTAGATTTCCATAAAAATTAAAGTGTGTTGCTCAATGCCACATGAAATAACATAGCTCAGAGGTTTCGGATGGTATGAAGGGGCATGGGGATTGCAATGATGTCCACTTCAGAAGTTAAGAACAAACCTGTTTTTAATATTATTTGATCATATTCATAGTGTCTGAAACACAGTAAGAACTCAATAAATATTTCTATATACATGTATATGAGTATATTTTTTTCTTTTGGTACCAGGGATTGAACATAGGCTTAATCACTGAGCCATACCCCTAGCCCATTTTTATTTTATATTTTGAGACAGGGTCTCACCAAGTTTCTTAGACCCTCTCGAAGTTGCTGAGGCTGGCTTTGAACTTGCAATCCTCCTTCCTCAGCTTCAGCCTCAGAAGCCATTGAGATTATAAGCATGCACCACCACGCCTGGCTTTCCTTACATTTTCTAATCACAGATTGACTGAGTTCCATGGCTTTCACAGCCTCTATGCAACTCTGCCCTGAAATATTTGTAAACTTACCTTTATACTAAATTTCATAAAGGATTATTTAAGGTCCCTATCCTCCTTGTTATAATACAGTTTAGTAAGAAATGCATGCATACATTCAAACTTAAATGACAATGTAAAGGTCAAATAAATGAGCAGGCTAAAGAGCCATAAGTAGAGAAGAGAGTGATTTTATTCTGGCACAGGAGATGAGTATGGAGGTAACCCTTGCAGACTGAGTGGAATTCATCCATTGAGAGTTTAGGGAGGTGAGAATATAAGGAGCATCAATTGTGATGGGCAGACATAGGAATGGGGAATTACATGACTGCTTGAGGGTTCTAAGGGGAAACTGCAAGAAGTGCCATGGAAGTTTTCAATAAAGGAATAATGGGGAATGATAAACATGGAAGTATAATTTATGTTTGTCTCCAACTTCAACCCCTTTTGAAGGTTTATTGACCAAAATCACCTTGATGATGCTTTAAATAGGTATATATCTTAGAATGTTTCATACCAACTGAATATGGAGAGATTTTAGGACCAAGATTTTTAGCTGTTACATGATGAATAAATCTTTGCTACTCTTCCTTCCAAACATCTTTTACATTCCCATTTATGCTGAAGACCCCTGCAATTGTTATTAACTCACAACTTCCCTGACCATTTAATACTATAAGCTACCTCAAGGTTGTATCTTTCCCTCCAATATCAATATCATCTTTGTAAAATACCAACATAATCACAGCACAGATTTATGGTACACACACATTTCAGTGCTGTCATCTTAAGACAAATACTTCATCAGTAAGGAAAGGAGATCCTTAGGAATAAATCTTGAAAAATCTTTACAATATTTATGTGAGGAAAACTACAACATTGATGAAATAAGTCACAGAGTTAAATAAAAGGAATTATATTTCATATTCATGGATAGGAACATTCAATATTATCAAAATTATCAGTTATTCCAAACTTAATCTTTAAATTCATTGCAACCCCAATAAAAATTCTAGTCAATTATTCTATGCAGATTAAGAAGCAGATTCCAAAATTTATATGGAGAAGAGAAAGACCCAGAATAACCAGAACAATATTGAAGGAGAAGTACAAAGTTGGAGAACTGACACTATCCAACTTCAAAATATACCATAAAAGCTACAATAATCAAAATCATGTGGTACTGATGAAATAACAGACAAACAGATACATGGAACAAAATAGAAAGCACAGGAAGAGACCCCATAAATGTAATCAACTGATCTTTGATAAAGAGCAAAGGATATAAAACAAAGAAATCAATATTTCAACAAATGGTGCCAGATCAACTGGATATCTACATGCCAAAAAATGAATCTAAATAGAGATCTTACAACCTTCACACACACACACACACACACACACACACACACACACACACACACTAATTCAAACTGGATCACAGGCCTAAATATGAAACAGAAAACTATAAAATTCTTTTAATAGTATAATGAGGAACAATCCTGCTCCTTGGTACTTATTCAAAGGACTAGAAAATTTACATCCCTACCAAAACATGCACATGGATGTTTATAGTAGCTTTATTCACATTTATGGTACCTTTATTAAAACTTGGAAGCAATTGAAGTATTCTTTGGTGCATGAATGAATAAGTAAATCATGACATTTGGAGACTTTGAAAAATTATTCAACTCTACAAAGAAATGAGCTTTTGAGCAATGAAAAGACACAGAGGACACTTTAACAGAGAACTGAGTGAAAAAAGACAATCTGAAAATGACTACCTATTGTATAATTCTAGCTACATAACATTCTGGAAAAAGCAAAACTATGGAGACAATAAAAAACAAATTAGTGGTTTCAGAGTGAATCCAAATGTGATTATGAATGTTGAGTGATAATATTGTATAAATACAGGTTCCTTAATTGTGACAAATGTACCACTTTGGCAGAGAATGTTGATAATGGGGGCGGCTATGCATGTGTAGGGTACAGAGCATAACTGCTCTTAAAAATAAGGTCAACTAAAAACAAACAGGCCTAAGATCTACTTTTCTCTGTGATGTTGGTCTTTGGAAATAGGAAAGACATCTTCAAAGTATATTAACATAAAAGCCATACAGCTGGAGGAGTAATTACCTTCAGGAAAACACTCACTAAACTTTCTGCCCAAGGCCAAATTAACCGTCTTTTCTCTACTCAGAAATTCTCAGAGGGCTCTTGAAATTTTACATTAATCACAGACCACAAAGCCAACTAATTTCAAACTTTCCTAGAAGGTTAACCCCCAAATTTGCAAACTCAGGTTCCCTATCGTTGTGCCTCTCTCATAGTGGGACTGCACAGATGCAGCTGTACAGAGGGTGGGGGGAGAGTCAGTGCTCATCTAGCAATAGCCAAGCCCCCTTTATTGGTGAAAAATGCCTGCTCCAGTTTCCAGGGTCATTTGAAGTGATGAACACATTCATAAACATACTCCTTCCCATAATTTGTTCTGTCTTTGGAATTTCAGAACTTACCCACCACATTTTGTGTTCCAAAATTAAGTGCTGCAGGTATTCCTCTAGGGTGTTAGTAATGTTGTAAGAAGACAAAGTGGGCCACAAATGGAGAGAATTATAAAATGGGACACATTAAATTAATCTACCTTATCTGTAAATTGCTGAAAAATAGATAATAACCTGACAGTCAATATGTTTAAGGGTAGGTATATAAATGAATTATAAGAAATCCAAAGAAGAAATTGAGTCCAATGTCTAAAATATCAGCACAGGAAGGAGAGGAAAGATCTCAGAGAGTCCCAGTAAGTCTAAGGTAGTGAAGTTGACTCTTGGTAGGCACACAGGGAATAGCTGTGCAGGACTGGGCAACACAATCAGGCACGGGTACCATAAGCACTCAATAAACAATGAATGGTGACTCATACCTGAAACTCAACATGTTCAATCCCAACTAAAGCCATGTCCTTGTGGCTTCCCCATCTACTCCTTCACATGGACCAGGAATCTGGGAGTCATCCCCACCATCTCCTTTCCCCCTGCATTTGCCTGAATCCCTTGCCAGTTTCTCTTGGTTTTGCACTCTAACTCCATTTGAATTAGATCCCTCCTTCCTATCTTCACTGCCACTGTCAGTAAACCTCTGTCTTCATTGATCTCAGTGAGGCTTCCTGGTTCCTTCCCGACACCTACCCACCCTGTTACACTAGCCATGGTGATACTTCTTAAATGGAGATCTGATCACCACATTCCTCTGCTTCAAAATTTCTGGTGGTTTCCTACTCTCTGCAGAATAACATCTGAGCACTTGGTCATTACATACCTTTTCAATCCTGTTTTCCACCATTTCTTCTCTTGATCACCCTGGGATTATAAACAGAAGAGGCAAAATAGCATAATGGCTAAGAGCTGATTTGCAATAACACTAGGCATTGGGTGGGGAGAGGGACCCATGAAATACAGAGGAACTGTCACCACATAGTCCAATCCTGCAGGGAACTTGGATTCCTTTTTGAATGAATACACACAAACTCACAGCTCTGTAAAGAGGCCTGAAATAGATTTTTGGCCTGAGTTCATCCAGAAAAGTGGGCAGAAATGTCTGAGATACCAGCATAATGATTTTGGAGTCCTCTGAATAAAAGATATTAGTGAAATATTAAAAAATAAAACTCCTACAGGAGAGTGTTCTATCCTGTTTTTCCAAGTCATCAAGTTCCTTCCTATATGCAGGCCTTTCTCATTTATCAACAACTAACCATTGGAAACCCATGTATCTCTATTATCCCTTATTTTAGCTTAATACTGCCCAAATGATAATCAAAATAAAAAAATCTGTCTCCAAACTCAAATTGCATTACTATTCCTCCAAAAGCCAAATTTAAATTACTATGTATTAGTCAAAATTTCAAGCTATTAAGTATATCAATGAATTCTCAAGAGCATATAAGTTGAAATAAGTAAAATGCTACTGCAGGAGCCTTACTGCATTCTAGGTGGACACTGCACCAAAGAATTTTGCCAACAACCACACTTTTTAGGCTTCACTAAGGAAGTAAGATGGAATAAGTTATTCCTGTTACCATTCCTCACCTGGATTGAAACTGTAAGGAAAAGCAAGAGGAAAACACTCAACTAAAGTATTTCACAATAAGAGCTTTGAGGCAGAGCCAAAGGATTTAGGAATATGGGCTTAAGGGGCATCTTCAGTTTCTGTACAGGTAAGCATCCAGGGCCCCCTCATTTGCTTGGAAAGAATTCATATACCACCTAGTCTGTGAAGAGCAGTGTGTCTGTTATATGAATGCAGCAGGATGTACCGATTGTGTTCAAAGGAAGATATGATGTATAAGGACAGTTGAGCTGCAGGAAGAAGACAGAGGACAAGAAGGAGGTGAGAAAATTGCTTACTGCTGCTTTCACAACCCACTCCAAACCTCAGCAGGAACAGATCAGACCAATCTGGGATGGAAACAGAGTTTCCCAAGGTATAATATGCATACTGGATGCATTTTGTACAGTTATTTTAGACAGTCCACAGAAAAATATACTCACACCCTAATAGCTATGTACTGATTTCAGTGTGTATTAGAATAAGAAATTAATAAAAATTAACCTTTTCACCTCATGATTTAATATTATTTCTTATGGTTAGGCTAAGAATTGTCTTAAGATAACGTAGTAGGTTAGTAAATGCTAGTGCAGGTTTTTATTGGAATATGGAAAAATCATGGTCACACCTGAGTGAGTGAAATCTGGAAAAAACTTGACTAAAACCAAAGAGATAAAGCACATTGATGGATTGGAAAAATCAACTGCTAGTCTTGAAAGGACTCCATATAGTATTCACATGGATTTTTTTTTCTAGTTTTTAAGATAAATTACAGACATTGAACAGTCTGAATTCTTTTATAAACTCCAATTTTCACAGAATTACCAGTATGGAGAATCAGAATCCAACTTCTTAGCCCCATCTTCCAAGTTCTGCATCCAATTGTTTCTTCTGTTACATGCAAATTACAGGTGGGCATGGAGCTGAAGAGTGGCAGGTACAATTACCCCGCCCACTCTCCTTCCCACTTCTAGCAGGTCCAGCAGTAGCCAAGCATTTCACAGCCAGAGAAGGGTATCAGAAGGAAAGCATCATCTGCCACCTAGGAAATTAATTGAAAAGAAGGAAACCGTCCCCCAATTCTGTCTCACCCCAATTCAGAACATCTTAATTGCAGAGAGTCTAAGCTCATTAAGTACAGCTCAACCACTGTCAGAAGACTGTCAAGTATTAAATTTAAATCCTATATGGTCTTCATTCTTCCTTATAAAAGTTTGTAAGGGTATTTTTCCAGACGCCCAATCTGGAATGATTGTGGAGTAGTGATTTGTTAAGAAGCTTATCCTGCCAATGTGGATGTGAGCAAATCGTTTCTAATTATTTCACTAAACAAGGTTTATAAGAAACTCTAATGGTAATGCAACTTGTGCCACAGAAAAATAAATCCTAGTGTTCTCAATATCCACATAATGTAACCATGCTACTAAGAGCTGTCTTGTGAATAATAGTAGTCTATGTGTAATGATAGAACTCTATAAAGCACACCAACGGTGCCTCATGCAAAATAAGGTTTACATTTAACCTTCCTTGCAGCAAGAATTCACATTTCACCTCTGCATTGGTCGAAAAGCATTATTTCGCACTTCATTGCCCAAACAAATAAATTAATAAAGCTCACCATTTTTCCTGTAAATCTCAATGTGCACATCTTTCTCAGTTCAAAATAACAATCTCCTTAGTCTTGCCCTTGCATGTCCTTTGAGTCATCATCAGAGACGGAATTATTTTCTGGATCACCCCCCCCCCTGCATCTGAGCTCCAGATGTGTGCAAACTGGATTCTATCCAAAGCTGGGAAGTAGTCTCCGGGCTGGAGATGGTCTCATCCTTTTATGTCAAGTGAAGAGAGGAAAGTCACCATGATTTTCTTGTTCTCTTTAAAAACCCACAAAATACTAAGTCCCATCTTTCTAGGGTAAAAATATCTTTACTTAGATTATCAGCTTGATGTACATGGGAACCTTGGCCTTCTTATTCATTTACTTTTGTATTCCTAGTACCTGGTATGGCCAGATGCTGAATGCCTGGCACAGTAAGTACTCAAAAAATACTTGTGGAATAAATGAGAAAACATTATAATAATATCTTATATCTAAAAAACCATTCAGGGTAATGTCAGGACTCTTCAAAGTGTGGTAAAATGTATTGGGAACAGGTCTACCAAAGATCTCAGAGCCATCCCTAGGGAAGACAGCTTGTGATATAAAATACTGAAAATTTGAGTTCAGAGTCAGATGAAGGGAAAGAGTTCAACACAACTAAAAGACCAGTGAGAAAATATTTGGAAAAATTGAATAATATCATACTATATGTGTCAAAAATGATGTGTATAAATGCAATAGGGGAGAGAGGAAAGAATATTTAAATTTGGCCCCTTTGAATCTCATTTTGGGACCTAAAATCAAATTTATCTTTTTAGAAATAAAGAAGCCCAAACATTTATTTGTTTTCCCCTCTAAAATATTTGTGTATTTATGTGCACATACAGACAAGATTTATGCAAGCATATTAAAAAGTCTAAAAGGTCACATACCAAACAGTTCAGAAACATGGAGTTATTAAATCTGAGGCCTGAGAGGTGATCTACTTCACTTTCTATTTTATGCTTTTTTTTTAAGAGAGAAAGACAGTGAGAGAGAGAGAGGGAGAGAGAGAGAGATGGAGAGAATCAATTTTTCTTGAGTTTTTCACATGGCTTTCATTGCTTTGACACTTAGTTGTGTATGTGGGTGCTGGAGTTTGAACCTGTGTACTTGCGCATGCCGGACAAGTGCCATAATCACCGAGCCACCTCTCCAGCCCCTATTTTCTGCATTTTTATGCTCTCTGGATTTCTTACAGTGAGAAAGTATCATGTCTTGTAGGACTCAATTATTATTAAAAAAAGTTAGAATTAAATAATTACTTTTATTGAGTGTTCTAGGATCTCAAGGAATGCCATTTGAAATCAAAGATTTCAAATAACCAGTATTATTTTCCTGCAGTTTGCTCTTATGAAAAAAAAAGCCAATCTTATTAAAATAAATTTACATAAAGAATTTAAGAAAAGGAATACTTTCACATTGTTGGTAGGACTGTAAATTAGGACAACCACTATAAAAATCAGTATGGAGGCCCGTAAAAAGATTAGGTGTGGAACCACTGTATCACCCAGTAATATAACTCCATGGTATTTATCCTAAAGAATTAAAGTCATAAAATTATAGTGGTACATGCATATCCATGTTTATAGCAGCACAATTCACAATAGCCAAACAATGTCATTCAATGAATGAATAGATGTGTATATCTGTATGTGTATATGTATCTGTCTCTCTCTCTCTCTATATATATATATATGTATATGTATATATATATATACATAATTTAGCCATAAAGAAAAATGGAATTATAGCATTTGCAGGAAAATAGGTAAATGGGTGGCACCAGAAACCATCATGTGAAATAAAATAAGTCAAACTCAGAAGGTTAAAAGTCATATGTTTTCTCTCATATGCAGAAGTTAGAAAGGAAAAACGAAAATAAAGGTAGGGGTGGACTTCCTAAAAATCAAAGGGAGATCAGAAGAGGAAAGGGACCAAAGGTCAGAAGTCAGGGAGAGGGGAGAAATGCTAGGGAGTGATAAACTGGGCAAATTATATTGTTACATTGTGTGCATGCACGAATACATATCAACAAATCCAGCCAATATGTAAAATTAAAACACACCAATAAAAATGTGGAAAAAAGAATTTAGGGAATATTATCATTTGTCCCTAGTAAGTAGCTTAGAGGTATGACCTACAAATCAACCATTCAGCTCTTTCCTCTGTCTCTCTCTGTCTTTGTCTCCGTGCAATGGTGAGAGCTGCTTAGACTTTTTTATTCTATGGGTGGCCCCAGACAAGCAGCTTGACGGTGTCTCGGGCCTCATCTAGATCTACCAATCAGAGTTCCTAGGAGTACATTCCAGGGTTCTTGGTTTTAACAACACCCCTAGTTGATATGTATTCACATAAGGTCTGAAAATCACTAATTTAGTAGACTAACCCTGAGTTGCTGAATGATCCTCAAACTACAAGAAAGATTTATTTCCATTAGATTATTCATTTTAAAACAAAAAAGTAGACATATTACAGACTTGGCAAGAAGTGCTAAAAAAGGTCAACCACTATATAAAATTAACTAGATATATAATCATCCTTCTCCTATTATCCCACCAAATTATGAAAGATGACATAGAATACAACACGATAAAAAAGAGTGAATATTTTCAACTCCAGGACACGGCTGAGAAAGTAGAATCCTGAAATTATTTGTTTTCAACACCAGATAGCACTCACACATTGGCAGCAAAAACATAGCCAGATCTCAGAACGAGGATGAGGGAGCATACCACTAACAGCCCTACCACTCCCTGTCCCATGCCCATAAGAGACCTCACCAACCAATTACAGCACTTTCTTATCCCAGCCAAGGCGCTGCACCACCAGATCCTTTGCAATGAACCATCACAGGCTGCCATGACCCATGGATCAAAGTCAAAACTTATGAAATCTCTATCATCCCTGTTTAAAAATTGCCAGGCATGAGAAATAGCCTGATTAAAGGATAATAAAAGAAGGATGGGTGACAGGCCCTGTTAGGTGAGCGAACCAAATGTGAGGATGCTGAAACAGTCAGGCAGCACTCCCTATGTCTGAAAACATATTTATTGCTTTTCTCCAAACTTATTATGGAGATTGAGATTAGAAATTACTGAACATTGGAGCTAGAAGGACCCATATAAATTCTCTAGCTCAACTGCTTCTCTCACATAGGAAGAAATATTGATCTAGAAAGATTGCAGTGGCCAAATCACACAGCTAGTTATGGCAGAACCCTGCTAGAAATTGATTCTTTCTAGCCAGACTACTCCCACCGCACCAAATGATGCTGAAAGCCCCAGCAGACACTGACAGAATAAACTGGTTACAGATAGGCTTATGGAGTACCTTGTATTCTTATGTCTCCGGAGGGTGCTCAAGTTTAACACACACTGGAAATTAAAATCATGATTAGCACTGGACACTTAGACTAAATAAACAACAAATCTAGTCTCTTCTACTAGTTTCCTATCAATAAGATACTATTTATATGGTTACATAGAACTGAATACTAGGAGGAGCATCAATATCAAATCCAATCAACATCTTCATCAATTTTGTACCTAGGTGTCTTGGAAATTATCCACCTTTCTGTATCTTATTCATTACTATGTTAGTCTTAAATATTGTCATCTGTTGTCTAGATTTCTACAATAGCCTATTAACCAGTCTTCTGACATTTATCATATCCCTCTCCTCAACCTGTGTACCACACAACAGTCAGAATTACAGTTTTCAAATCAGAATTCCATGTTACTCACCTCCACTCAAAAAGAGTCAATATCTTTTCATTGCTTTTGACATGACACTCGAGTTCCTACATCATCTGATCCCACCCATCTTTCTTGCCTCATTCCTTCATACTCCCCTAACTTTCCACACAATCCTCTCAGCTCTTCACAATTCCTTCTATTACAGGGCTTCTGTGAATGCCACTTCCTTTTTCTGGATCATTTTCCATACTTCATATATCAGCTCCAGACCCAACAATTCAATTTACAATTTCCCTAGTAACCTTTCATGGATAAGTAATCTTTTTTTTTTAACCTTAGGAGACTTGCATCAGTTTTTAATTATACATTAATCAGCAAATTACTTGATTTATGTCTATCTCTTTACCCACCATCTCAAATTCAGTAGTCTACAAACTCCATGAGAACAAGCTCATGTTCTTTTTAGCCATTTTATCCTTAGTGCCTAGTCAAAGGCCACATATATAGTAGATACCCCATAAATATTGAATGAATGATGAATGAATGAGTGAGTGGACGAATGAAGGAAGGTTGGATGTTTAAGCTTATGATAGCTACTGTTTATGAAGCAACTAGTAGAGAAATCATTCACAGCTTCCAGGTACATGTAAGAATAATGAACCCTAGGATTTCTGAGAGCAAGTAACCCTATGGTTGTATTAGCTTTTCATAAAGCCCACCTGCATATGTCTGCAAAGTGGCCCAGCCTTGAGACATAGATGTCTTGTGTCTTCTCAGACTGATTCTCCCACTTAGTCACACCCCAGAAGTCAAGGAAGAGATGTCAAGAACACAGTCACCCCACTTAGTCCCAGGTAAGGGATAATGATTAACCTGAGAACATACCAGAAGGAAGTTCCTAAATGCTCTGGTTTTATTAGAGACTTAACACAGACAAATAGCAGGAACACAGTGTTCTGCCCTACATCATCGTCTGGAAGCAGGTTCTAACAGCCAAAGCTGATAATTAGTTGCACTGAATGATCCACATATTTCTAATGTGTGTCACAGCCAACTAGATCACAGTGTTTCCATGATAGTTAAAATAATTAGAACGTATAGCCCTGTGCTGATTCATATATTCACGTGGGCACAGGTCTGTGGACTCACACTTTTCTTCTCTCTCTCTCTCACCTGTCAAAGGACTCGTGTTGGGCCATGAACTAAATTCTTTTCACATAAAATTACTCTGCTTTCATAGTGACCACCTAGTGACTTGTTCCTTCATCAATAGGATCCGAAAACTGAAAGTAAGCACACAGCATGGCTTACAGGTCACCTCAGAAATAGGTTAATGAGAACTATGCCCTCTTTAGATATTACTTGAAGCATTAGCCATCCATCTTTCCCACAACTAAGAAAGGCAGAAACATTTGGTTGGTAACACCCACCTACCCAACAAAACATGACAAGAAATTAGGTTGAGTCCTGTGGTCAATTGTTGGAAAGCTGGCTGTGTCTCTGCCTCTCCAGGTCCGCTGTTGTCACCGTCTGTGATTGCTGCACAGTTCCTGCGTAGTGTCCTTCAAGCTGCAGGAGGGGAAAGATTGTGTCCCATGGCCTCTATTTTAAAACTGGACCCTATCAGCCTCTGGAAATGCTCTGAGTACCAGCAATGTGAAAAGGCTCCTTGGTTTTCCTGTGTAATATCCCTATGATGTGCAGATCAGAGAGGATACAATACTACAAACACATAGCCTCAGGCCCTGGGGGAGCATGGACCTGTTTCCACACTAGTTCCGCCTTTAATCTAGTTCCTCAGATCTAATGCTTTCTTAGGCCAAGATCATTGCCTGCTTTCTTGTTTTAATTAAATAAATAAAATATTAAATCTTAATTTTTCCTCTTTTCCAAAAATGACACTTTTGGTTTTCTCCTGGCTACTTCCCCATTTTCCCAGACAGGATTTCCAAACCCGATCATCCTTTCCATCTGTCTCTTATTTCCTCCAGAGTGGAAGTTCTTAACCCTGGCTATAAACCAGAATCACTTGCAGAATTAAAAATACACACATGCATGCTGACCCAGAAATGTATGAGGGTGCATGGGCGCATGTGAGCACACACACCAAACAAATTAAGGAAGCTCTCTGGGGAGTGGGCTTGGTCATTGATAGCATACAGGCTTCTCAGTGACTCAAATCTGGAGTCAAAGTGAGAACCACTGCCTTAGAACTTGTTTGCCTAATTTTACCTTTTACCTTTCATTCATACATTCAGAATTTATTTATAGATAATATATTAATTTTTATTTTTCAAGTATTTTGTATGCACCAAGCATTGTATTGGTTACCAAGAATGCCTAGCTATATAGAAAGATCCTTCTTTTTGTTGATGCTTTCAATATTCCTATCCTCAGCCCCTGTGTTTTTCTCACTTGTACCTTCCTTAGAGAGCTCTCTGCCTCTATAACCATCTTCCTCCACACGACTCCCAAGTCTAAATCTTCAGTCCAGATATCAACCTTGCTTTTCAGACTAGTATAACTAAGTATGTATTAAACAGATCAACTTGAGAGACCCTTAGAAAAGGGACCTATGGAAATGAAATCAAAAGTGAAATGGCTCCACTTACCACTGAGCTCACTCTTCCTTCGCTAGCCTGTTGGTGGCCCACCATCCATATGGTCACCACATTTTTTTTTTTTAATTTTAAGAGAGAGATGGAAAGTGAAAAACAGAGAGAAAGAATGAATTTCATTTAGTTTTTCATCTGGTTTTCATTGCTCTGACACTTGTTGTGTATGTGGTTCTGGGGTTTAAACCTAGGTCCTCACATATGCCAGGCAAGCATGGTAACTGCTGAGCCACTGCTACAGCTCCTGGTCACCATATTTTTAACCTGAGGAGTCTTGCTTCCTCTGTCCAGAGCTCTCACCCTTTATCCTCTAAATCTGTTTTTGTCATCTCTAAAAAAAACATTGTACCCCTAAGTCAGGCCCTCATCAATCTCTAAGGCTGCGAATGGGTCTCTCTCTCTCTCTCGTGTTGCTATACAGTCTCATCTGCAAAATCAACAAAGTGGTTATTCTCAAGGGAAAATCAAATCATCCCAAGTCTTTCTATTGCTCACAGGTTAAGTTCTGTGTCACTAAACTGGCATGCAATTCCCTCCAAGACATGGCCCTTACCTAACTCTCCAGCCCCAAATGGAATGAATTATGAACCTGTCATTAAGGCTATAGCAACATAAAGTAACTTGTACTTCCTTTTCCAGGTGGGCTCTTTCTTACTCCTACCCCATGGATTCACTGATACTGCCTTCTATGCCTGCAAACTCACTCCACTGCAATGCATATACACACATTGTGATTAATTATATTGCCACTACACTAAGTGCATATCTCAGGGATTATTCCACTAAAAAAGTATAATTACCTGTCTTTGTTTCTATATTCCCCAACAGATGGTGAACTCTCAAAAGACAATAATTCTGACTATATTATTATTGTTTTGTTTTTTCTTCAAAGTTTCAGAACCTAAAACAAGGCAGGAACATCTCAATTGTCCTTCAATGAATGAATAACACATGGTTTCCTTTGTCAAAGAAGCTCAAAATCTAATCAATTTATTTTAGCTTTTATATTCATTCACAAGTCCAGAGATGGTATCTTCTCCACTAAGCTCTTAATATGTACACCAAAGGCCCATTACATTCAAATACAAACAAGACAATTCAGCATTGCAAGAATCTAGCTTACTGTAGTGTTCCAAGAATATAAAGGGATCACACAGATTATTCAATCATAAGGCTTCTGTGAATGTACTCTTAGAAGAAAAGAAAGCCTAAAACTGGACCTTATATGCCCAAATTTGATTGCTTATCAGAAAAGTTCTCAGCTGAGAACTAGTCTAAAGTCACCTCCATACAAAAATCAGATTATCTATCTAATTAGGCAATACTAGGTTAGTGGGCTGACTCCAGAGCTACTGACGGATCTGACAGTCTCACATTCAAGCCAACCAGCTCTTTTCGGAGATGAGACTTTTGAATGTTATACCACAGAGGTGAATAAGTGGAACAGGGCTTTCCAGGGAGAAATTACACATTATGCTTATTTTATTAGAGATTTGAGTGGAAACCACTGAGCCATTGAGTAATAAACTCAGTTTGACCTTGTCAGAAATCCTACATCCTGCAGCATTTTGAAAAGTTGTTGGTTCTGCCTCTTTGTTCCAAGTTGTTTGAACTTCATTTGAGCACATGAAAGCTTTCAGTTATCAAAAATGTGCTTATTTATGCACATTATTTCATGTTCATCTGCACCTGCCTAGCAGTCATCACCAGAGGCCCTAGAAATATTCAGAGAACCACTGAAGTGTGAGCAATAGTTAATAAAAATTTTTTGCAGTTTTAATTACAAACAAAAAGCAAGCATGTTTCAACTCTATAAAATGGATCTTGGATATCCAGGGAACTGCCACTGTTTATAACCACACATAAATTACATCCATCTTTCACACTGAGTTAGTGCAGCATTAGATTGATATACAATATAAAGCTACAGGTTCTAATATGTATGAAAATATTACTTCTACCACCTGTCTCATGAGTTCTGTCTAGCACAGCCTACAAAATAAATAGAAATTAATAAACAATGACTTTACCCTTCCTGCCATGAAGGTCTTTTTGTTCTCTAAGTCTTCCACCTATCTATGAAGCAAAGCAAAGGACCACCAAGAACCTTCATGCTGTAAGTACTGAGAAGAAAAATTACTGTTTTATCCAAATGCAATTACTGGTAAGAAGGAATCAAGGCACAAACTGGTAGCAGAGTTTCTCTTTCTTTTTGAGCTGTGACCACAAGGACACCATGATGAGAGATGATATGAGAAATTCCTGTCAGGGATCTTGATACCCATTTGTTTATTCCTTCATTCATCATTTGCTCCATAACCTCTTAATGGACCCTCAGGACATAAAGAAATTAGACAGAGTCCTGTCTCTGCAGAGGAGCTCCCTGCAATGGGTGATTCCCATAAGCAGGAACACTCTTTGGTCAACGTGAGAATGGAGGCATGCGTTATTAATTTGTCCTTTCAACAAATATTCTCATTTGATTTCTGAACATCAGAGAGTGTATTAGGTACTAATGAACTAAAAACCAGAATGTTCCATTGAACTATTGATAGGAGGAGTCTGGACAGTAAATATCCAGTTACAAATTACTAAGATCAGGTGACAGTAGGCCAAATGAATGGGAACACCTAACAATATCCCTCCATTCAGATGCAGAGTCAGGGAAGGTCTAGGAGGAGATGGATTGTCCAAAATAAGAGTCAAGTATGGATATGCATTAGTCAGATGAAGTAGGTGGCATTGGGGATATTATGGTTTAAATGTGAGGAGTCCGCCACTAGTCATGTGTGAGATAATGCAAGAAAGTTTAGAGGCAGAATGATCGGTTTGTCAGAGTCTTAACCTAATCAGCATATTAATCCACTTGAATGGATTAACTGGGTGATAGCTATAGTGGGAGGGTGTGGCTGGAGGTGGGCCACATGGGGCATATCTTTGGTGTATATATTTTGTCCTTAGTGGGCAAGGGCTCTCTCTGCTTTCTGATTGTCACCTTAGGCTCAGAGCAATGGATTTGACCATCTATGAATTGAGACCTCTGAAACCAGGAGCACCAAATAAACTTTTCCTCCTCTGTGTTGTTCTTTTCACGCCTCTTGATCATAGCAATAAAAAAAAGTGACAAAAGGGGCTGAAGTGGTGGCTCAGCCATTACGGCACTTGCCCAGCATGCGCAACTACGCGAGTTCAAACCCCAGCACAAAGCACACAGCGAAGTTTCAGAGCAACGAAGGCCACATGAAAAACTAAATAAAAATTGTTTCTCTCTCTCTCTCTCTCACTGTCCCTCCCTCTTTAAAAAAAGTGACTAAAACAGGGAGTAGAGGGAACTGGAGGCCTAGGTACCTGGAACCAGCAAGAATGTGGCATATGTAAAAATTTAAAGACTAACATCACTACTATAGTGTTCATTCCAAAATGTTTTTGTGGGAAAATGAACAAAATATATTAAAACTCTTCAGTATGGCTTTGGAAATTATTATCCAAATCTTGCAAAGGATTAATCAGTCAATCAATAGTAATACTTCTTTACAGAAATCCCAGGTACCATTTTGTTGCACAAACCTCAACGTGCATAGAACAGAATTAGGTCCTATGTGGGGAAAGACAACTCAATTCATCATAGAGATCACCAGGATGTCAGAATAAAGCAAACATCCTTGGTCTCAAAAGCAGGCTAAGGGAGATAGGATCAAAGCTTTAAGTCACTGCATAACCCAGGGTGTGACAGACCTCAGTGGACAGAAATATTAAAAAGGCAGTTTGCTCACCTCGTCTTGAAATGATAAAATAAAATATTCTCATCATTTCCCTTGCAATACTAAGTGATATGAAGAAATATTTAGCAGTATGCCGGCCAATAATAAAAATTCACTAAATGTTAGTTTCTAAGATGGTCACCATTATCATCATCTGTGAGAAACTAGTTAATAACTTATGAAACACATTAGTTCAGATAGGAAAAACATTTAAACATTTCAGACTCAAACATGAAAGCTTTCTTTAGGGTTAAAGAGGGACCCCATGGGGGAATGAGGAGAGCAGTCTGCCAGCTTTTCCCTGGGGCCGTCTCCATCTGTGAGGGGCAGATGAGCTAGAGGGATTACGTGACTAATTCAGTGTCATCCATAACTTCCAAGCCACAGGAACTTTCTTCAATGTTATAAGGGGCATGCTGTGGCTCATAGGGAATGACTAGGGCTGAAGATTTGCTAAAAGAATATTCATGGCTTGCTTAGGTCAGAACAGAGAGTATCAAGTAAGATTTTCACAACAAATGGCATTGATTATCATTTGGTTTCATGGTGAATATGCAGGAGAAAGGCTGCCCTTCTAGTTATTATTTAAGTTGTATGTTCAAATATTTTAAAGAATTCTTTGTGTAACAGTTTATATTCATTTCCAGGAAAATTAGGCTATTTCCATCCAAATATCTCCTGTTTTCCTCAAATACCAACTGTTATATACATACAAAGGATAAATTATCTCTCCATCCAGCATACCAGTTTTGTAAACTTCTCTCCCATTCTCCCTCACGCTTTCTCTCTCTTTCAATTTTACCATCCATTGACTGTGAGAATAATATGGGGGAGTAGCTCAATCACCAAGATATGTAAAATCCAAAGATACGGCCAGCGAAGTTGGAAAACTGACAAGTATCATAAAAACTCTACTTGAAGTTTAATCAAGGTGAAGTTCAATGAACTTCGTCCATTCAAATACAATGTGTAAGCAAAATTAGCAAGCATATAGCAAAAACTGAGCAAAGGAACAATGTGATAGCAAGGGCTTTTTAAATTTTCAGGGGCTCTATTTATGCACCCAGTCTCACTGCTCCCAGCCAAGCTGACCCCAGCTAGATTCCACCAAACAAGAATCACTTAACCCACAGTGCTACTTTCCTTTGTCAAAACTTAGAGTGGCTCCTAAAAGCTCTCATATCACGTTAAAATACCAGCATGAAATTCAAGAGCATTTGTCCTTGACTTCCAACCACACAAGTTAAGACATACGGTGTATTGGTTCGTAAGGGTTGCCCTACTAGAGTGCCACAAACTAAACAACAAAAATTTATTGACTCGGTTCTGGAAGCTACAAGTCCAAGATTAAGGTTTCTGTAGGACTGTTTCCTCCTGAGAACAATGGGGCAGAATCTGTTCCCTGGCTCTCTCCCAGCTCCTAGTGGTTTCACTGGTAAGCTTTGGCTTTCCTTGGCTCCTAAAGGAATCACCCTGGTCTCTGTCTTTATATTGACATGGCGTTCTCCACGTGTATGTCTGTGTTCAAGCTCCCCTCTTCATGAGGACATAAGCCATATTAGATTAGGGGTAATCCTCAGATCCTTATTTTAACTTGCTTTCCTGTTTAAAGATGACTCTAAACAATATCACATTCTGAGATACTGGGGGTTAGGACTGTAACATGAATTTTTAGGGGACAAAATTAAACCTTTATGACAGGGATACCTTTGTCATTATCACTATTTGAGCCAATTATGATGGGAGGGACACAGTTGGCGGCAGCCAGGCTTAGCTTGAAATTTGGCTCTGCCATTTGCTCCGAGTTTCCCTACCGTGAAAGGAAGGGAGGAAATCCCTGTCATGCAGAATGCCATGAAGACTAAATGCAGAAAGCAGACTCTGTGAGGAAATAAAGGCCCTTACACTGCACGTGACCAATAACTGCACCCAGCTTGAATGACCCATAGTGGGTCTCACTTTTATTCTAATACGCCACAACATAATATAAAAAAATCAAGAATGTATCTTTATTCCAAGCAATAAGAAGGAATTACTCTCTTCCCATAATGGAAAAGCTTTGTGTGTTTATGGCTGTTTATCCAGCCCTATAGAAACCAATCTGAATGAGTCCTTCTTGTGGTGTCTTTTGGTATTTGGAGTCTTCTGACCATTTGACAGCAAGTGCTTACAATGGAAAAATAATGTGTTCCATTTATTGGAAAACATTTTCAAAAGACAGCCTTTTTGTGACACACCATCTCTGTAAAATTCAGTGGGAACTTAGTGAAATTGTGAAAAGTACCTTTGTTTTTCAATCTGTTCTTTCTTACTAATCTTTTATTTTTTTTTAACACAGACAGTGAGAGAGAGAGAAAGAGAGAATCAATTTCATTTAGTTTTTCATGTGGCTTTCGTTGCTCTGACACATTGTTGTGTATGCTGGGGTTTGAACCCATGTCCTTATGCATGCCAGGCAAGTGCTTTAGCCACTGAGCCACTGCTCCAGCCCTTTACTAATTTTGATATCCGTTAACTACAATGGTATTCTTGTTGCCTTTGTTATCCTCATCCTCAAACTGTGCTTTGAGAAAAGACATTGATGCTTTAAGTAATGAAGTGCTCTGGGGCTGCTGAGTGATATCAGGCAGGTTGCAGGTCACACAGAGTCCCAGTATAAACATGCAAGGTTTTTATATTTATTATGACAGTTTTTGAGCAGGGGGTGGTACCGTCTGTTCTAATATACAGCTATACATTACAATAATTTTCTAATCTAGATATTAAGAGCTTTATCTAATTTGCATGAAGGCATTGCCTCGGCTAGCACTGCACTTGCTGTTGATAAATCTTATACGTGACTTCTCTCAGGCAAGGAGATCTAAACCGAAGGAAGTGAGCGCTACCCAAATTCCAGAATCAGCAATGCAAAGGGTTGATTGTGGGGGGTATCTTCTGCAAAGTCCTATGTCAGGGAATAGTCCACCACTCAGTGTCACCTCACAGAGACAAATTTTAGTCAAGAAGTACTTGGGGGGGGGGGGATGGTGAATCTGCCAGCACTGGATATTCTCACCCCAGAGATTGGGAGCTAAGGTATATGACATTCTTTCTGGAAAATATTCTTCCATGGGGTTCCTATATTAGAGCAGAGACCCGATCTTCAGGGACTTGACAAGTGTCTTTACTCACATCACAACTAAATTTTCTGGAAGACAAATTGAAACTCACTAAAAAGAACCTCACAAGATGAGATGCAATGTGATATTTGGTAGAAATCTGGCATACTGATACACAATAAAATAAAAATCTTACTTTGGTGCATTTTAGTATTGGAAAAGAAGGGTTTGCTATTGAATCCTCTGAATCATCTTAACACAAACTAGCAATCTGACAATAGTAATGGTCAATACCATCAGCCTGAATCTACTTTTTAATAATTTAATGTGCATATGAAGAAGAAAAGGTGTCTATTTGTCACTAATGCTAATTCCACTTGGAGAGCATGAAAAAGAGCAAATAATAAAATTTCAAAGGAAGCAAAATATGTGATACATCAACATTGATATTTTTGAAGAAAGATTTATGGGGTGATTCAAAGCAAAACCCAGGAGAGAGAGTGTCTGAAAAGCAGAATGGAGAGGGGGAGGGAATCCCAAGGTCACGGCTTCCTGAAGCAAGTAAATACAGAGCACCCTTCAGCTGAGATGACTGGATGAGTTTTGAATGCCTGCTTCAAACTCAGCCAAAGTCATTGGCAAACAGAATGAATGAGAACATGAGTGAGAGTTTATAGAGCCGGACCAGAATTGACATCACAGAAAATGGTGGAGAGGCTACCTTTAGAGAGCAATTAAGAAGAAAAAGGAAACTCTGAGGAAGCAGGAGCCATGCAAAGACAGAGAAACAGACACAGGAGAGAAGAAGTGTCAACACCAAGACAGCCTCCCAGCTGAGGCTCCCCGAGAGCTCGGTTCAGTTCACTTGAGGTGCATGACTGTATGGAGGGAGCCTCAGAGCCTGGTGACACCATGCCCTCCTCCTCTGAGCTGGCCTCATGAGGTTCTGCTTCCTCCAATTACAGCTTTGTAATGAGTGGTTTGGAAGGCCCAGTAGAGGAGGCAAGCTAGGGAACAACAAAGCACCTGGGACAGGAACAGAGATGGTGTCTTTGGGAGCAAAAGAATGAATTTGGGTATGGAAGGCTCTGGCAGCCAGAAAAGCTCCAGGGTATTCATTGTACAGATGAAGAATGACTTGGCAACCCTAAGATTTAATACAATCAAACAAAAATAGTTATCATTACAGAGCTGGAATTGGGAGGTTGGAGCAGTTGTAGAAACAAGAGTTTATTGACCTATTGACCAGCAGGATTCAAGTTGGAAAGCCTACTGGAGGATGTTTTTTGGGAGACATTTTATATGAGGATTTCAACTCCCCCACATTTCCACTGAAGAGAAATCCCCTTCAATAAGAACACCTAGCACATGATTAAAAGAGACAGTGTGAAACCTTAAATAATATTTAGAAATGTGTGCAGGAGAACTAATGAGATTCATTCATCACATTTTCAAGTAACCGGTGTGGTCTCCATTTCTGACTACATAGCACAGTACAGATAGACTTTTGTGTATTAAAATTAATGAAAAAGGGGGAGACTTGGGGGTCTCAGTAGTTATCCCAATTTAACTATACTTTAGTAACTGTGAAAACTGGTCAGTTTACACATAAAGTCATGCCAATTTAAAACAGAAAAGTTCCATTGATATTGACCACATTTTTGGCTCCTATTAAATTGCTACATAAATATATAAAGCAGGTCTGTAATTCTATATGTCTGCAAAAACATATTTTTGGCAAACAAAAGACTTTCCATTTTTAATCTCAATCTTCCTTACCCAGTATTCTTAAATATTTTAAAATTATTTTTGGTTCTAAACATCCTAATACCCTCCATCCTCCATCAGCCTTCTCATCCACCAGCTCCATATATTTCTTTTCCACTTTGCATTTATCTACCCTTTTCTCTTCAAAATTCACATCTAAAATAGTCTTGGAATAATGGTAAGTATAGTTGTCACTCTCTCAAAATCCAACTTCTGGTTGTCACTGGAGGAATGCCTAAAGTTTAATGTTATGGGTCCGGGTTGAATTGGTGGTACCCCAAACGGTGTGTTCATGACCTAACTCCTGGAACCTGTGAATATGATCTTATTTAGGAGAAAGGTCATTGAGGATGAAATTAACTTATGAATCTAAGGTGAGATCATCCTGTAATATGCGGTAGACCCCAAATCCAGTGATAAGTGTCCTTAGTAGAGACACCAAGAAGGCAAAGATGGAGAAGAGAGAGGGGGGAAGGATAAGAAAGCCATGAGAACATGAAGGCAGAAATTGGAGTTATCCATAAGCCAATGAATTTCTGGAGGCTCCAGAAAGAAGCTGAAAGAGGCAAGGAAAGATTCTCAGAGGGAGCACAGCACAGATGATTTCAGACATCTGGTCTCCAGCAGTGTGAGAGAAAATTTCTGTTGTTTTAAGCCACTGAATTTGTGGTACTGTGTTATGTTAGCCCTATGAAGCTAATACAATGATTAAACAATGTACATTTATTTTTTGCTTTTCACTAAATTTGTGGCATGAAATGCTGATTTTTTTCCCCATGATATTGTGATTTAATATATTTGGTATATGTCCCTGCTTCTGGCACACAACTTCTAAAATCCTGCAATTTTCTGAGTGATAGGCATGAGAGTTGTCATTTATTTTCATAAGTCCTTCCTAACTATCTATACCTGAGACTATGCTAATGAAGTGACCCTTGCAGTGGCCCTTAGATAGTTTCTCGTTGCAGACTGGTTGCCAGAGGAACCAACCATAGGATTAGAGGTTTGGGCTGGCAGGGTACTGCAGATCAATCTAATGGTCATGATTTAATCAGTTAGCCTACATAATGGGACCTCCACTAAAAATTCTAAACAAAGGGGTTTGAAGGATTCTGGAGTGGTAAATGTACTGAGGTTCTAGGGGATGTCGCTCCTGGAAAGGGCACAGAAGCTCTGCACCCCTTCCCCATACCTTGCTCTGTGCATCTCTTTCATTTATCTATACCTCAATTGGATAATTTATAATAAACTGGTAATAGTAAGAAAACTATTTCCCCTGAATTCTGAGAGTTATTCTTTCACATTATCCACTAGAGGAAAGGATCAAGGGAAGCTCCAATTTGCAGTCAGTTGATTAAAATTATGGGTAGCCCAGAACACGTAACTGGTGCCTGAAGTGAGGACAGACTTGTTGGACTGAACCTTTAGCGTATGGGTCTATGCTAACTTCAGGAAGTTAGGATTGGAACTGAAATGACTAGGACATATGGCTGATGTTCAGAGAGCTGGAAAACTAGTTAATGTGGAAACCCTCAAACACATTTTATGTCAGAAGTGTTCCATGGGCAAAAACAGACCATCACACTTGGTGTCATTAGTGACAGGGGAGGGGAAAACAGCATTGATGCCCCAATTTCATCTAACATGATTATAAGGATATTGTAATAAAGCATTGCTCATAAAATTAGGAATTAAGGTAAAGTTTATCTCTGAATGCAATTTATTAAAACTATCATAAAGCAGTTTCAAATGGCAATGTTAAAACTTGTATCTATTTGTGACTTAAGGTTGCTAGTTGTTGTGATAATTGAAAAAAATCTAAAACTTACCCCCCAAAAGTCACTAATCTGGTTTACTATGCCATAAAATATATTTCTGCAAAGTAGGAGCTGAATTGAGCCAGTAAAATGCATATACATATAATGAAATCCATGTTTTGGCAGATGTGCACTGTTCACACAAGCCTTTTGGTGATAGAGTATTATGGTTTGGATCTGAAATATCCCCCAAAAGCTCATGTGTTGAAGGATTGTTCCCCAATCCAGCAGTGTTCAGAGGTGGGCCTTTGCAAGCTGACTGGATCTTGAGGATCCTTACCTCTTCAATGAACCATCTTTTGATAGACTCATGGCTTAATGGCTGTGGGGCAGGGGCTTTGTTGTAGAAGCTGGGTCGCTCTCTTTCTTTGCTCCCACCACCAGGAGGTGAGCAGCTTTCCTCCTCCATGTGCACCCACTATGACCTTCTGCCTCACCACAGACCCAGAAACAATGGGGTCAAGTGACCACAGACGGAGATCTCTGAAACCATGAGCCAAAATAAACCTTTTTTCCTGTTTATATGGTTTCTTTATAGTATTTATTCACAGTGACAGGGATGACTAATAGAAAAAGGCAGGTCCAGAAAAGCCTTGTAAGAACGGGGCCCCAAGTGCATGGTCCTCTAGGGGTGAGTAATAAAAAGGGAAGAGCTTGAATGGGAGGTGGAGAAACAAGTGCGCTTGGTAGTTGATGAAGGAAACTGATTTCCCTCAGGTTGTGGGAAAGGAGAGCTGTAAGATGAGAGAAGAGTTAGAGGTCATGCTTGACAACATTTTGACAGTAACACAAAATCCAAGCCCCTGCTCTTTGGTGGCAATACATCCAGATTTGCTCACCCTTGCCTCATTTTCTGCCAAGAATTTCAAGTGAGTTTTGAGAAACAGAAAGGTTTTTTTTTCTAGTTATGGAAGTAACTAAAAAGAGTTAAATTCTATGTCCAATGGAGAAAGCTTCCCCAGCTTAAAGTGGAATGCCACTTAAATTTGAAAAGTTTTGATAAAAAGAAATCATACCACGAAACGATAAGATTTGTAAATTATGCTTTAGACCTTTAAGTCCTAGGTTGTAACTAATAAAATCAGCCTACAAAAATTTATTCCTAAAATAATGTAAAACTAAATTCATTAGGATTGAGGCATTGATTTTATAAAGGAAATGATTAATAGATAATTAAAATGCCATGCATCACTGATTATTGGTGACAATTGGCATTTCCACAACACTAAAACATATAGAATTTGATTTAATTAAATTTACCTTAGCTAGCACCTCATAAGAGTACAGTAAATGGCCTGTGGTGGATACACATGACCACATGGTGTTGTAAGTAATTTCTCCTTTGTGTAACTACACGTATTTAGTCTAGCCACTGATGTTTTATTGAGTTTTTAAAAATCTGAATGTGTAGTGTTTAACGCAAGACTTTTTGGTTCCATGTGAAATTAATTAAATTTTCAGGAAGGTTCAGGTATTGATGTAAGCCTCAGAACTCTAGGCAGATATCTGCTTTGAAGGTAGATGGTGCAAATGGCTTCAGACTCCATGACCCCTCCTGTCGGTGCAAAATGCTGCCACTCTGGGCACACTCCCAATGATGCTCCAATTATTCTTTCCCCTCACTTTTGCCATGTTCAAATTCCCTGCTGAGTAAAAGGGAAGAAATAGGGACAGCATCATCTCAGGGCATCCCTATGACATCTTCTACAGGGGACAGAAAATGATGTGCCTTATCCTGTCTGTGGGGCTCTCACAAGCTGATTTGTCAGATGTAGTCTGTATGTGTGTGTGTGTGTAAGTATGGAGATTCTTGATTGCCCTGGGTTGTGCCTCAGTCACTGCCTGCCAGTCAAACACCCCATGCTCTACGACACCTGTATTTGCTCCACACACCAAGGAATGCTGCACACCACATTCTTTAGGCCCAGGTACCCCACTGTTGTGCCTCAGTTTCCCTTGCTTCTCTCAGTCTTCTGAACTGAATGAAGTAAGAGATTGGCTTCCAGTTTTGCCACCATATCTACCTAAAAGTATATTTTTGAGCATGGCAGGAAGGAAAATGAAAATTTAGACTCCCTGTCCTACTGAACTGTCAAAATAACAAGAGCCCTAAGTTGAGCAAAATACATACAAGGCAATATTTTAAAATAAAACTGTGACTTTTTTCATTTTAAAATTAGGAAAACTATACCTTTTCATGCTTGTGTTACATCAGAAGAGATTCACTACTGTTCTTTCTTGCAAATCATCATCCTTTCCTCTTAACTTTTAGGATTTTAATGTTCTCTCTTTTATGAATTAATGTTAATGGTAGATGGCCCTCTTGCTTTCCTTTCTTTGGCCATCATTTTTACTCTGCGATCACAGAACTGATATCCAATATGTCCCCTTTCTGACATCACCATTAAATGATCAGTTGGATGCATAATGATATCATGTATGTCTCTCCCCACATCATCCAGCTTTCAACTGAAGCTAAAACTAGCTCCAAACCCTTTAGCATGGCCCATGAGGCTAAACCATACCCTGACCACTCAGACAAGGTTGATTCTCACTGTTCCCATTAGTTATATTCCATAAAGTTGCCACCAACACTGCATTAGCAAAGTCTGAACCAGTGCTTCTAGGAGAAATTCAGAGTTAGGTTCCTGGGAGCCTCTGGTCACAACACTTCCACGAACTGAACAACAAATAATCTTGTTTTGTTTACATTTCTTCTACTCAAAGACACTTTATTTTAGTATATAATGTAATTCATTAGCATTGCACTCATGGCCAACAACTCTCTAGCCCAAAGAAAGCTAATCTAACACACATATTTTCAACATAAGGAACATCAGAGCTTTTCTGAGCTTGGGTTCTTGGGGACAGCACTTCAGCACTATTCTTAGGGGCAATTTAAATAGCAACAACATTAACAAAAAGCACAATAATGTGAAAAGCGTGACCCTAAGTAGACAGAAATGTACACTTATTTACGCTTTGGGATCTGAAACAGGAAGGCAGAACATAACCTTGTTCAAGCTCCGTGGAGAATGTGTGTCTTAGTGGATTCACATACCTCGCCACACTGAGCATGACTGCAAGAAACTGGATAAGTGACATGGTGATACATTTAGGGGTTCCAAATAAATTTCGGTGAGATCCAAAATGGAACCTGCAAACAGTGAGGATTTACTGTATTTGACTTCATCTCCTATGAATGCCCTTTTTCTGTTGTTGTTATTGTACTACAGTTGCGATGACATCTGTTAGCTATGTCAGGCTTTCCCCTTGCCCTTCCCTTTTGTACTTTACCTCCTCCATATCTTCAAAAGCCTGACTCTATATCATCACTACTAGGTTGTCTTCGTTATCATGCAGCTTTC
This sequence comes from Aplodontia rufa, assembly GCA_004027875.1. Classification (NCBI taxonomy): domain Eukaryota; kingdom Metazoa; phylum Chordata; class Mammalia; order Rodentia; family Aplodontiidae; genus Aplodontia; species Aplodontia rufa. The sequence continues at coordinate 44,707 of PVKS010005445.1, read as the reverse complement.
AACTGACTTGCCAAACGATTCACCAGTCCTTCCTGGTCTGTTCTGATCTCATCCCCCTTCTTAAAATCTTCTTAGCATCTGTCTCTATCCAGTACTCCTATGTTGCTGTCTCCCCTTTAGAGGTGGAATTCCAAGGGAGCCAGGGCTTGTCTCTTCCTTACCACTATGTCCCAGTGCCTACCACAGGGCCAGACATAATAGGTGCTCAGTACCCAGTTATCAAATGAATGAATGCCAAGTGTTTTCTTAAGATGCCTTTCCTTGGAAAAATAGAAAACAGGTATCCAATCTTTTGAAAGCATCCAAAATTTAGAAGAATAATTTACAGATATGTATAATCCCTGAATCTCACCTCCTACAAAACTCTAGCACATCAACTTTGTCCATAATGTTGGGATCTTGCTTAATAACATAGGCTTACATGTCATAAGTAAATCAACAGCAGCCTCTCAAGTTAGAAGCATCCCTGGAAGAGTTGGTGGAAAGGGGACTTTTAGCCTATTTTCCCTGAGCATGGATACAGATTGATACTCTCTTAATTCCCAGATGAATAAAGACAATTTCCCTTCATTTAACTAGAATGACTTTGCACTTAAAGAAGGAATCATTTTGATGAGTGATAGAAGGCCAGTTTAAAGAAAGAGAAATGTGAGAAATGCAGAGATGGAGTAGAGGGGAAAATGGTTACTTGGAGAACTAGGGGATATTTGATTTATGGATTAGATATGTCTGTAAATTATTCTTCTAAAATCTGGGTGCTGTTATAGGATTGGCTGCCTGTTTTCTATTTTGCCAGGAAGGGCATCATAAGACAACACTTGCCATTCATTCATTCATTCATTCGGCAACTATGTATTGAGCACCTAATATCTCTGGCCCTGTGGTAGGTACTGAGACACAGTGCTGAGGAAAAGACAGGCCCTGGCTCCCTTAGAGCCCCACCTCAAAAATGGGAAGGCAGAACGAGATGAGATTCTGGGCTCTGGTAGGTGCAAAGAGGCAGAAAATATAACACAGAAAGAAAGAAAGAAAGAAAGAAAGGAAGGAAGGAAGGAAGGAAGGAAGGAAGGAAGGAAGAAAGAAAGAAAGAAAGAAAGAAAGAAAGAAAGAAAGAAAGAAAGAAAGAAAGGCAGGAGGGCCTCTGAATCCAACCTCCCCTTTTTACAGTTTTGATCAAGACTGGACCTGGCTCATTAGCTCTTGGTGGGGCAGGGATTTGTTAAAACTAAGTAGAGAAAGAAAAGAAGGAAGGAAGGGAAGGAGTACACAGAAACTGAAAATCAGTTAGGAAAAAGAATTAAAGGACAAAGAGGGAATGACTAATTATGTTAGTAAAAGATGAGAGCTGAGACCCCGTTTGGTATAGAAATGCAGAAACTGCTCTCTGATGAGTAACTTCACTTCTCTCACAGGTTTGGGCAGATGCAAATTCAGAGAACACTGACCCTGGCCAGAGTTTAGTTCCCCTTCAAGGAAAGAAGCAAAGTCCACATTTTCCTGTCTTCTGGAGGGATTTGCATTATTCTTATCAAATGCAAATTATTCTCTCTCCCATTTGGAGAAGGTTTTAATCTGTACAGGTTTTAATAAGAATACAATCTTTCTGACATGACAATTCCTTTGAGTTTTCCTAGACCTTAGATCCGAGGTGAAGAACATTCTCCTAAGCAGTAAGTGGGGCATTTCTAGTCTACCATTTACTCTAGCCATATCTGCCTTGCCAAAGACATCTGAGAGGCACACAGGAGCACAAGTTCTGTGATAAGGAATGGTTGTCTGTCAGGTATTCGACATGAAATAGGGACTCCAGGAATTTTGCCTTAACTTGCAAGGGACAAGGTTCTATTGTTCAGGTGCTGATTAGAGAAGATTTTCAAGTTTTCTTAGAAACATAAAAGTGTTTGCTCTCGGGATAACTGTGTTGTTTTCCTTTAGGGCTTGTCCATACACAATGAAAATGGAGAAACCAAACTAATCCTAGTCCCTCCTGTTGGCTTCTTTTAAAATCTTTAGTGATTTCAAGTCCAAACCAGATTTGCCCAGGTTTTCATTTAAGAATAATCCACTTACCACAGCACTCAAAACAATTTAACAAGCGTAGGAAGAGAAGACTGACAGAGGGGTGGGTGCGGTGGTGACAGGGAGGGGGAAGAATCTCATTTATGCACCCTTCCACCTGGGGCAGTGACTTTGCCATCCACTTAACACACTGAGCCCCAGGGCCCATTTAGAATCTAAGGCCATGAGTGTGAGCATTTCCCAAGCTCCCAGGCTGGCTGTTCTGAAATCCGCGTTACAATGAGACTGTCTTGAACTGTTACCAAATGATTGCCATGTGCAAAACACCGACTGAATAACAAAATTCAAGCATTCTCAAAATTTAAATCACAGAAAATGATCGAGGGGAAAACTAGTATTGAATTCTAATAAAAACAAATATTCTGTACATATATTCGAGTGAACTTGATTTTATAATTGTTTAGGGAAAGAAAGAAACGGGATCAAGATTAGTTAATAATTTAGTAGGTGGGAATAGTCTCATAATCCTTAGGTGTCCTTTGCCTTAGAAATCTCTTAGCCAAAGGGAACACAAAGTCTAGGGATGGTTTCTGGTTCCTAGACTTTGCAAGTTGATTGACAACCTCCATTTTACAAATTTGAAATCTGAGGGCCCAGAAAATGTAAGTGATTTGTGTAGCATTATATAGTCTACTAGGGAGCTACTGTCTGTCTTGTCTTTGAATGTAGTTTTCTTTTTCCCACTGGTAGGTGGGGTCAAAACTTCTATGCCTCAGGGCATAGGGCCCACGTATTGAAATGGAAGTACAGACTTAATACTATTACTCTTATGACAGACTTCTGCATGGCAGCAATTTTATTTTCTTTTTATGGACATTAGCATTCTGCAAGTACAGGTTCTGAACCCAGGGATTTAATCAAGGAAGGATGAAAACAGGAAAAAAACTGTACTAACATGTACAGACCTTTTTCCTGGTCATTATTCTCAAAGCAATATATTATAATAACCATTTACATAGCTTTTGCATTGCATTAGGTACTATAAGTAATGTAAAGATGACTTAAAGTATACATTTAAGTCAACCATCATTTCAGTAACGGGTGTGCTTAGCTTGTATGCAAATACTATGCCATTTATATAAGGGACTTGACTCTAGGGATTTTATATCCATGGAGAATTTTGGAGTACATCTTCAGAAATCCTGAGGGACAACAATATATTGACTATGTATTTTTCAACTCTCTATGAATATTGTTCCACAGTATAGTTATATTATCTCTGAGGTTGAAATAATTTCTCATCTCCAAGATTATAAGAAGCTCAAGGCCAAGACCTATGCCATCTACACTTCTAACTTACTCCCATTTCAAAAACAGAGGGCTATTCACACTACTTAGTTGATGCTTAGGAACTGATGGTAGTTGATATCACATTTGTGGCTAGGGGACACAGGAAGATCCTATTACTTGACTTTGAGGGTAACCGATTGCAATAGTTGTTTACAATTCTCCTTGCCTTTCTGCTCCTGGAGGATGGGAGATGTTTATAGCACTTTTGCCATGGGACAAGAAGAAGGAGCAGTGCCCCAGGTTCAGCAGAGTGTCCCTGCCTGCACCTCTATAGTTCTGCCAATACCACAAGGAAAAGATGTCCTGAGTTGCAGGTAGGGCTGAAATGGAGTCTGGATTCTGGGAAAAGACCAGAGGAGCCTGATATCATATCCAGTTAAACCCGCCAGGTACCTAGCAGAACTATAGCTGACACATAGAGCCACAGCTGAGAAATACATGGTGGATAGTCTAAGCTGCTACATTTCCTTCTGGGTTGCTACCACAGCAAAAAATAAATAAACAAATCAATAAAATTTTAAAAAAATATATATTCATACACACACACACATATGTGTGTGTGTGTGTGTATGTGTGTATCTCTGTGTGTGTATGTATGTATGTATGTATATGGAATCTCTCTTGCAAGAAAATTCACCATAGAGCTCAAGTGCTATGAACAGTCCAAAGCCAATTTGTTCATTAAAAAAAAAAACAAAAACAAAAACAGATAAACAACTAAGGTTCTCTTTGGCAGATGTCTCATCTGCCAAAGTCTGACCCTGCTATTCAGCTATAATGAAAGCAAACCTCAGACCAGCTTTCCCTACACATCTGTAAACATTTATTAAATAAACATGTTAGTAAGCAGGCGTAAAAATGGTCCTTATTACCTGTTGTGCAAGTTCAGGGAAATCCTGGCTGGCTGTCCTCTCAGGGTCCCACCCAACACATTTCATGAAAGGTTTACAGAAGGCAGACACCAAACACCCCAGAGGCAGGATACTATTACTCTTCTAATCAGCATCAGGTAATTAAAACTCTTTGTAGCAAGGTCAGGGCAAGGGAATCATAGGAATTCAGGTAGAGATGCCCTCTTTACAGGAGCAAGTTACAAGCCTTGCAAAATTTCTAAGTCCTGTTCATATAACGATCATGAATATCTCTAGAATATATATAACTAATCCATATCTGCCAAAGACCCAGTTTCATGAAAGAACTTCACCAATGAGATCATTTCTAAAATTCATCAACATTATTAGAATGCCAGCAATTTCACAAAAACCATTTCTGATATTTACAAAACTTCAAGGTGTTTGTAGAAGCTGCCCTTGGAGTGTAGCCTTTCTGAGATCGTACAGCCTTTCACATGCAGGATGAGAGTCTTCCCTGCTTGCAACAGGTTGACTATGGAAAACCAGCTGTGAGACACATACCACAGGCCAGGATTACAGCAAAAAGCAAGAAACCCAAAGAAGAAATATGGGAAGACAGTCTGAAGACCCAAGCCAGACTAGCAAGAGTTCGTGGCCCAAAGTACCTGGCAATGAGTCAGATGTGACAAATGTTGTGCTAGACATTAGAGGGCACTGACATTAGAGGTCCTCAGGTATCATGTCATACCTTTAACATCCTAAAAGACTGTTACAAATACCCATGTAGATCACCATAATTACAAGTGCTCAAACACATTTCCTTCTTCATTAATCTTGTAGAGATCATTCATTCTCTGACATCAAACGAGAACCTTCCTAGCCTTTCAGTGCACCAGACACCTGAGAAACCATTTCAGGCAAGACACAGACCTTGTTATACAGAAGCTTAGGAGGCCAGCTGGGTTTCTTAATCAGGAGCCCATGACTAGGGTTCAGGGTGCCTTCAGTGGTCTGTGAAAGCCCTGAAAATCAAGGCACTCATGCGTAGGGACAGAGTGCATATGTACATACTCTGTTCTAGAAAAGGGTACATATTATCCATCAGATTTGTAAAGTATCCTGTGACTCAAAAAGGATGATCCTATAATAAATTTATTTAATCAGACTTTGCTACAGAAGATCAAATTGTAAACTATATAAGAATACTTTGTTTTTTATCAAATGACCAAAAAAGGTCCATACACATAATCACTGGAGTAGTTAAATACTTATTTAAGAAATAGTGTCATAGGCTTGAGCAGTAGCTCAGTAGTTATGGTGCTTGCCTAGCATGCACAAAGACGCAGGTCTGTACCCCAGCACCATGTACACAAGGAGTACCAGAACGACAAAGGTAACATGAAAAACTAAATTGATTCTGTTTCTCTCTCTCTCATTGTCCCTCTTTCTCTTAAAAAAAAGAAGAAATAGTGTCATAACAGAATCAATGACTAATAAAAAAGGTGCTAGAGATGTTATAATAAAGGAAACTTCATTCTGCACCATTATACAACTTAATATATTCAATGCACTAGCAACCTTAACATTATGCACCCCCCAAAACTGTTCAAAAGTCTGTTCAGCAAAGAGTACGAGCTTATGCCAATGAAATTCATGATCCAAGAAGTTATGTGCTGTTCACTGTTTGGTTTCTATAATCCCAGCCACATTCCCACATATCCCAGTTTGAGAAGCACAGATTCAATCTCTCTAAGGTTCTGTTCTCTCCATTTACTAAATGGAAATAATAATATACCTAAATCAAAAGATTCTAAGGAAGATTAAAGTCATTTATTAGTTAAATCATATCACATAAACACTCTGCCTAGGACCTAGCAAATACTCAATAAATGATGAATCTCACTCCATTCCAACCTTCTATCTAGGTCTGTGCTATAGAGTAAAAGTGGTTTCCAGAACAACAGCAGCAAGAGCATCAGGAACTTGATAGGAATGAAAATTCTCAGGCTCTCCTCAGACTTACAGAATTAGAAATTCTGCGAGTAGAATCTGGTGAAATATTTCGATAAGCTCTCCACCTATCTTGATGCATCGTAAAGAACAACTGATCAAAGTAGGTCATTAATAAGCCTATAGTTAAAATCAGCTCGGATGCTTTTGAAAAGGATAGATATCTAAACTCTCCACCCACTTAAGACTAAATCAAAATATCTTTGGGGAGGAGTACAGGCACTGGTAATTATCAAAAGGTCCCCAGTGATTTAAATGTGAATATAAAAGTCCATTGGGAGCCCATTTGCCCACCCTATGCATTCTAGGCAATGAGAGAGGTAGATGCTTGAAATTCTTAGGTCCTGCCTTATAGAATCAGATCTTTCACACCAGTAACAAGCTGTGAGGCCTTGGGAGAGTTTCCTATACTTCCATTAGCCTCAGTTTCTTTACCTACAACATGAAGATAGTAATGATCGATCTTGTATCTTTTTATTTTCAGATATAAAAACTAAATTCCAAAGCCTTTGTCTCTTGTCCACATTACATATAGTGGAAGCAGAAAGATCATACTCAGCCTTAGCTATATTCTCCTCTCCTTCAAGGCTCCTGTGTGTGGGCATGAGGAGGAGAAATGTCTGGGGTCATAGACAGGACTTTGGAAAACTTTACATTTTTTATGGAGATATTAGAAGGGAGGGCTGCCATCTAATGACTGGGGAATGTGCCACCAAGAGAAAAGTCAGCGGGTTTTGCAAAACTCAGTGGTATCTGTGGACTTGAAGAACTCAGTAGGAGCTGTTGGGGTAAGGAGGACGATCCATAGCAGGAATAGGAGTCATGGATGGGCAAGTCCAAGGAAAGATACATCACTTGTATTCCATTGGACTGGTGGAGCGGCAGGCAACTTTGGCTGGGATTCCTAGGGACCACAAATTCAGAGCTTAGAGAAGTTAGGTGTAGCATAAAACAGAGGGCAAGGAGAAGAATATCTTTGTGTATTCTGATCCGATTAAGAGAGAATGAGGGGAGACTTAGGAGCAATGTAGCATATTTCTCTTTCTAAAATCTATTTCTCTTGCTTAGTAAAAGTGACATAAACTCAAAGATCCATTATTAATAGGGTGAAAGCTCCCAACTCTTGTTAATCTATGACATCCAGGGATAAAAGTCCGGTGCAAAGGCAGCTAGCTATGGTCATAACATTCACTGCTATGGGCTGAACGCCTGTATCCTCCCAAATGCACCCATGGAAATCCTAGCCCCAAAGGTAGTGATAATGGGAGGAGTGGCGCCTTAGGGAAGGGATTAGGTCAGGGGAGTCATGAATGGGATTAGCATCCTTACAAAAGAGATCTCAAAGAGCACTCTGACTCTCCCTCTTCCCCAGCAGGATACACAAAGGGAGTCCTCCACAACCTGAAAACGGGCGCTCTCTAAACCCAACTATGCTGGTCTCCTGATCTCAGATTCTTAGCCTCCAGAACTGTGAGAAATAAATTTCTGCTGTTTATAAGCTACTCAGACCATTGCACTTTGCTCTAGCAGTCTGAATGGACAAGGGGTGTGTGGTGCACAGTGTGGGCTCAGGGCTCTCCCCACTTCTTTTCCTTCCTGACATGCTCTTCCCCCATCTGAACCCCTCAGACTGACATTGGCTTTGGTACTCAGAAAGGTCAGGGCCAAAGTGATTCTTCCCACCTTCTATCATGTACTTATGACCAGGAATGACTTCCACTGGAGATTTTGAAGAGAAGGGAACTATTCATACACTTATATTGGAAAAGGCACCTGCATCAGGGAAAGCCAGTAAGAAATGATTCATAACTGGACAGAAGAGAAAACCTTAACTTTTTTCTTTACTTGCTGCAAAAGGGAAGGATATCTACCAGTATTATTTCTACCCCAAACACCCTTAGACTTTACTGGCATCCCTCACCCCCATTATCATAGAGGTTATAAAGCCATTTACAGTAGAAAAATGGCTTTTTATAATGTTATTAAAGTTTTTAAAACTTCATAGTTATAATCTCTAAATTATGACTCACTTTCTTGAAAGAAATATTTAAGATTTCAAAATTCCATCACAAATAAATACTTTGCTTATCCACCAAGTTGAAGTATGCTAAAATGATTTGCCTTCAGTGGGGAGGGAAGGACTAGAAGGAGCTGAGAAGGAATTTGAAGAAAGCAAATATGATAAGCCTATGAGCCCAGAGGGCATCCGAGGCCAAAGCCTGCAGGGTGAGGGTGCCTGGGGACACTTGCAAAGCCAAAGAAGTTCAAATGGAAGATGGGTGAACATATAGAGATGCATATTGGGAAGAGAGGATACAGGTGTCAGTAGACAGGTCCAAGTTGGGCATCTACTAATAGACTAGAACGAGTGGGATTCAGACTGTAAGACCAGGAAAGCCACCAGAAAGGAAGGAAAAGTGAGGTCTATCTTCTAGCAATATTTTAAATAACTTTTCTAGCTTAATATAAGGATCTGAAGGAGGCTCCTAAATCTAGTCAGACTGTAATACCCATGGATTGTGAATAGACATGCTACTTTTAGTCCTTAAGTGCTTTTTGATTGGTGTTTGAAGAATTTAAAAAGAATAAGCCAATAAGGCTGGTGTACTGCAGCAATGTCAATTTTAATATCAGTTAATAATTGATTGTGATAGTCCATTGATATGCATGATGTTCCCATCAGGCGAAAGAGGGATAAGAGTGTATGGGATTTTTCTACACTATTTTTCACAACTGCATGCAAATCAACAATTACCTAAAAACAAAAGCTTTTAAAAAACAGAGGATTTTACATAAAAATCTTATTTGCTAGTTTTTCTTGCAAATTTGGAATATTTAGCAGCACTAGGCTCCTCATGTTCCCACAATAATTGTTATTCCATAATAATAAGAAGCAGAGAAGCATCTGAGCCCTTGAGATGGGCATTGCTATCTTCATTTTGTTCCATTCTCCACCTAACTTGCTTCACTATTTGTTACTTGTCTGGTCTCAAGAGACACTGGGCTTTTCCCGCTCTTCTATAAAGAGTGATGGGGTTGAAGACGTGGTCATCCGAGAGGTCATCTGAGTTCACAACTTATCTAGAGTTGAACACTGTATCGTGAATAAGAACGCAAGGACACTTCGCTATCCTGGCGCCCTTGGGGCCTTGCACATAATAGGTATCATTATAGTGTTCTTCTATAGTAGCAGAGCATTTAGGACAGATTCCAAGAAAAATCAATGACATACTAAATGTCGAGCTATAGCAATTTTTGTTATATTCGGCAGCAGTATGAAATACAGTCAGTTCTTAAAGTCACAAATAGTCTGAAGTTATTTATGAAAGAAGCAATAGGTCAGGCCTAATTTACCAAATTTGAAAATATCTAGACACGTGATTTAATTGAAACTCTCCATATATGTATGGCATGCTCTATGATTCAAAGACAAGGTATTATTCTAAATCGAGCTTGCCTTTTAGTTTTCTGATGTTAAAACATTTTCCACATTAGAAATCCATCCCCTCTGATTTTCACATGGTAAATTACTCAAGTGGAATCATTTACCCCAAAGGCCATGCAATGTTCCCATTATCACTGAGCAGCAAAGGGCAAAATAAATAAATAGACAAAAATAAAAAAAACCAGGACATAGAGAGGAAGAATTCAGGTCATTCCTTATTGCATCAAAAAAGCATGATATTGACTCACACATTTGGTCCATCTTTGTTTCTTTTGAAAAGATACTTTTTACTACCCCTAGTCACTCAATATCTTGTCTAATCTCCCTTGTCACCATGCACATGTGGTGGTTTTCCCCAGTCAGGTTTTTTTAATAGTGACACTGTCTCATAATTTCACTATGAAAATCACATTTTTGTCCATAAGGAATCCATTATGGGTGGGAATATTATAGCACACAAACTTATAATAAGTAGAAAACATGGTATTTTTACATATTCTTTAACACATGAATTAACTTATCAGGAAAGTTAAATTATATTTAAAATTCAAGAGCAGATGTAGGTCCTGGCTAATGGTCCATTCAGTGGCCTGTTGAGTCAAGGGTTCACTGATAGGATTCTTTCAATCCCTCCCTAGAGTTGAACTTTGACCCACAATATGCTCACTCTATGCTTAGCTGTTTTACAAATTGGTAAATACACAGACCAAGCAGCTGCTGTCCATTATGTCCTCAGATTGATTGAGTTTGGTTACACAGGTTAATTCAACCCAATAGCCCCTTCTGACGCTGCTGCCTCAGTTCATTCTAACAGAAGTGGATTATTAACATAGCTGTGTGTGCCCTGATACAACCAGAGACTGCATACCTGGAATTCCTTGTGAAATGGTTGCCTGCCCTCTGAGATCTGCTGCGGTCAGCAGCCACTGATCTGACTACAGCAGGTACCTTTGGAAAACTACAATACTAATGTAAGGTGCTTATTCTGCTAATGTTGAAAGAAACAGCAATGAGATCCAAATCAGGTCATTTTATATAAAGCATGGAATGGGTTTTCATTGTGTGGGGCATCAGCTGGACCCTGTGATAAGGCATCTGGTGAAGCCATGAGTTTCCTCCAAGTTTTCTGCTGTAAGCCTGTGACAGCCAGCTGGCAGAGCAGCTGCAGGCCTAGGTCGTTTGGGAGCCAGCTGACCATAACTCCCTCAGATAATACATTCAAAGGTCAAAGGGACTTTGGATCTTACTTGGAACAAGAGTGTTTGGTCACCAGGGGTTCCATTGACCACTGGGCTGCAGAATATGCAAATAATTCGCAGCTTCCATGATTAAGTTAAACTCAAATCCTCAAGTAGAGCTTGACCTCAAAACTGCATTTTTATTTTTTATTCAAATACATTTTGCAACCACACATCTCATCCCAAGCCCCTCTTTATGAAGCTTTAGAAAAGAACTACTTTTCTCTTGCCATTTTTTAAATTATGCATTTATTTTGAATGGCTACAGTTATAGACATAGATACAGATGTAGATTAAATAAGGTTTTGATTGCCAGAGATGAATTCATCTGAGTGACAGACTGTGAGCAACATGGTTTGATTCTGAGAATGAATTAAATCCGTCAGACCAACAGTCTGACAATTCCATTGAGTTAAATATTTCTGGTTTTCATTTCATTCCAGTTTTTTCAAGGTTCTGTTTGGCTGGATGAATCTCAGGTCTCCCCTACCTTTTCATGGGATGGTAGGTTATATGCATTTAACCAATACCCAGAACTTGCTCCTCTATACCTACCAGGCATTGTGTGAGGTTTTAGGTCCAGTGGCTATAAGACAGATGAAGTCCCTTTGTTCAGAAAATGAAGCTATGAAAATTCCATTCTAGTCATCTTTGCTAGCAAACGCATGTGTCCTGTTTTCCAGAACCCAACAGAAGGGAAATTTCCCACATGGGCCTCATAGAGCCACATTTTGGATTTGCTTTTAAGAAATTGCCTCTCAAATCATGGAGAGAGAAAAAAAAATCCTGCATTTTTGGAACAACTTTTTTATCTTCACAGAATTACTTTCACAATTTCTGAGAGCTTGGCACACTTAAAAGAGAAAAGAATCTGTGCTCTTGGTGATAAGGATCATAGCAAATAGAAATCACAGGCTTCTTGAAAAACCCAGGACTGAAGAATTTGTCTTTACCCTTTACCAATACACTGGAATTGTAGGGAAGCATGCTAATGTCCACCTTCACACGTGGCATTGAAAATAATCCACTTTGGCATTATGAAAATAAAAGTTTGGTGTTGTATTGCAATAGTCACACATACAGTTTTTTTTACAAGCTATTTTGTTTTTATCATTCAGTAAGATTTTAATTCAGCTCAGACTCACATGCTCAGCTGCGTGTGTGAAAAATCTCATGCCCTTGAACCCAATGAATTTATCATGGAGGAAAAAGCCCTATTCCCAAAGCAAATGCAACTTCTCAAGTTTAAGAAAAAGAAGCTTTGAAGTATAGCATCTTTTCATTTTACAAAACTCCTTCCCTGCCAAACATTTGGTTTGGGATGCATCAGAAGGTGGAGCAATGCTTAGAATTAGAATGAGAAATGCAAGTTTCAGTAAAAGTTGTCAGACACCATGCTTTTAAAATGTTGCATAAAATTTAAAAAAAAATCGTTTCTCCTTACCCTTTTATGAAAAGTGAAACTTTCCTTTTGCCCCAGAGAGCATATTTCAAAGGGAAAAGAAGGTAGTTTTGATTTGTCTTCTTTCTTTTAAGGAGAACAGGAAATTCTCTCTCATTGGACTCATCTGGTTGTTCCAATTATTGGCTCTCAACAGTGGCACTTTGCTCAGATCAGCCCAGAAGGGTCAGCTCTCCCAGCAACTGGTGATTTTCAACAATCCCATGTGGCATTTTCCCATTAACCCCAATTGCCTGCCCCCCAAGGCATGAGTGTGTCTCCAAGGTGAGCCCTGCAGCGGTCCTAAAGATGTCACAGCATGTAATCAACCCTTGACCCACTTTCCCAGGTTGATTTTGTGAGTTCAGTAGGTCAGTCTGCCAACTGTGCCTGACTGCCTCAACCTGAACCGTGGCAGGTGTCCTCCCCGGCAGAGCTGACGCCCAGTCCATGTGGGAAATATGCTGATCCAAGGGGTTGGAATGGGGGCCTCAGGCTTTGTGACCTCTCACTGCAGAGGCCTCCGTGTGCTTTTTTAGATGATGGAGCTATTGTCCTCCTGGTCCTTCAATGGAGGATTGAGGGAAGAACCACAATGTAGATCAAAGGATGGAAATACAGGACCTGGGAGCAAAGGCTAAGTAGCCCTGGTGTTACGTTGCCTGGAGAAGAGAAGGCTAGATTGGAGTGCATGCAGGCCAGAATGGTAGAAGAGCTATTATGTCACGTATGAGGCCAGCTGCTCAAGGTTTTGAGTGAGAAGAAAAGGAGTGAAAGAAAATGAGTACGAACTGAAAAGTGAGAAATTTGTTTGACATAAGTAGAAAATTTCAAGCAGTGGGGGTTGTTAACCACTGAAATTAGTAATGGGGGAAAACGTTTCTTGGATGAACTTTAAAATGAAGATTTTTTTAGCCAAGAGTTTTTAGGACCAACTTGCCTGATTGCAGAAAGGAAGGAGATAGAAAAAAAGGTTGAGACCCCCTTCACATAATTATGTGCAACATAAGGTTTTAGCCTTCATAAACTGCTCTTTACAACTGTTTCTCAGAAGATAGCATTAGAAGCTTAAATATAGGGCTTCTTTGACCTTGCTTGCTGATTTACTTAACCAAGACAGGAATTGTCATTGTGGCTAAGTGACTGACAAGTGCCTTGGGTGATGGGCATAACCTGATTTCAGTTTTGCAGCTAATCAACTCTGAGATTTGAACAAGTGCAGAACCTCAATTTCCTGAACTGTCAAACAGGGACAATAGCTCTGTTCCACCTCGTAGGATGGCTTGGAGGAACAAATTGTAAAAAGACTGAAAAGCACTCTGAACCTAAGTATGTAATAATTAGACTGTTCAGACCGCAGGGTTACTCCCAAAGAAAGAAATGTGTGGCTTTCTTGGTACTGTTTTAATGAGTTCCTCCACACCAGTCTCTGAGTGAGGAAAGAGAAGGATCAGAGGGCAAACTGAGAATTCAAGGGCAACTTTAAAGCAGAACTAGGGGCCACTCTTTGATTCTTGCCTTTTGCAGGTCCACAGCCAGATATCAGGCAAAACTGGGTGCACAGACCAGCAGAGGGCAAGCACGCAGCTCTTTCATTAAACTGTGGCCTCTGCAGTTTAGGACATTTCAACTGGAAATATGTCTCCATAAATCCTCTAATAAGAGAACTAGAGATTTTCTTTGCTGTTGGTGCTTGTAATAGGTAAATTTGGTATGAATTTTAAAAATAGACAAATACATCTAAAATGTTGCAGCATAGTAATAAAATGATGGAATTTTGTACTCCTAGCATGAGTTCAAACTGAGGGCATATTTAGTCCCAATGAAAGAAAAATATGTTGCCCACCCCGAATTCCATCTATTGAAAAAATATGATTCATAATTGAAAGCAAAACATGGGAATATTTCAGACAAGAGCTGAGCTCTGTACTATGAGATATAAAGGAAGCTTAGTGCATCCCTAACTTTCAAGGTTCTATCAGTTGGGAACTTGTGCCTCTATCCACAGAAGCTTGAACTTGGGCTGTCCTTGTGACAACTTAGAACATTTGAAGAAAGATGAACTACTGAGTACATTTCATCAAATCCCTTCATTTGCCCAATAAGAAACAGAAGGTCCAAAGAATAATGCAAGGGGACAATTAGTAAGGGGACAACACTGGCATTAACCCCCCAAATCTTGTGGCTGCCAAGTAACATGGTTTACCCGATTGATCTTCATTGGAGTAAATATGGTTCACAGGTATATTTCATTTTTTTTTTTTAAAGAGAGAGGGACAGTGAGAGAGACAGAAAGAGAGAAACAACTTTATTCAGTTTTTCACATGGCCTTAGATATTCCAACACTTAGCTGTGTACGTGGTGCTGGGGTTTGAACCCGGGTCCTCATGCTTGCCAGGCAAGCGCTGAAACCGCTGAGCCACCGCTCCAGCCCCGGTATATTTCATTTTAAATTCATAAAGTGAATTTAAAGAAATTCTAAATGATTGTCTTGAAAAATAAGAAGGTCTGGTCATGTGAGTCCATGTATATACATGGTAACAAACAGCTGGAGATACAATGTTCTCTGCTCCTTGTAGATGAGGTATGTATCCTGCAATACACCACACTTCACACCATTCCCTGATGTCTCCCTGACCATGTGGACATAAGCGATTTAGAATGTATCGTTGCACTCATGCAGATGCATATCTTAGTTGTCCATGTCACTCATGACACTATTTCGCTGGGCTATCCACACTTTTGATTTTTCAATCCTTGCCCTTCCATGCTGAACAGAACATGCTGCGTCTATTTTCCTACTCAGTAAAACCATTTGAGACTATTTCCACATAGGGAAAACAGAAATGATATACCTTGCTCCTAGAGTGATAATGTAGAAAAACTTGGAGACATTTATATTTACACAAGCTAGAACAAGGTGATAGTTTATTTTATCCACTCTTGCATAAGACTCATTTCTGAGTTTGCTAAAACTAAACATTGCGAAAGACTCTCTTTTTGTATTGCAATATTCTGAACAAGTGTGATAACCATTTTTACATTTCCCCCCATTTCTGCTTAGTAAACAGTGGGCCTTCCCCAGTATTTCTATTGTGCTTTCTCATGACATCTTGAGATGATGTGGTGGTAGAATATAATGTTAAAATCATTTTATGAAGACATGATAGACATATTTGCTTACCCCAAACATTGTATATGAATTTTATAGCAGCATTTTTATTATAGTCAAAAAGCAGAAACAACCTAAATTTTCATTAACTAATGAATGGATATATTAAATGTTTCATTTCTGTACAATGGGATATTATTTAGCAATTTTAAAAATGAAGTGTTGATATATACTACAGTACATATGAATCTAGAAAATATTATGGTAAATGCAAGAAACCAGTCACAAACCACCACATACATAGTGTGTGACTTCAATTACATAAAATGCTCACAACTGACAAATTGAATAGAGACATAAAGTAGACTAAAGCCAGCTAGGGCTGGGGACATTGTGGAGAGATGGAAATGACTGCAGCTGGGCCTGGGGTTTCTTTCTGGAATGGTAAAAATGTCCTAAATATGACTGCTGGTCATGGTCACCTGGTTCTGTGAATATACTAGTATACTTTAAATGAATGTATGATATGTGAATGGTATCTATTTATTTATTTTTTAAAGTATTTTTAAATTAATTAATTAATTTTGTTAAAGAGAGAAGGACAGTGAGAGAGAGACAGAGGGAGAGAATCAATTCTTATTGAATTTTTCACAAGGCTTTTGTTGCTTTGACACTTAGTTGTGTATGTGGGTACCGGGGTTTGAACCCGTGTACTTGCACATGCCAGGCAAGCGCTGTAACCGCTGAGCCACCGCTCCAGCCCCTGCATGGTATCTTTAAAAGGCTATTACATAGAAAATATAAAATATTCCAGGCATGGTGGTGCACACTTCTAATCCCAACTGCTCAGAAGGCTAAGATAGGAGGATAGCAAGTTCAAGGCCCACCTCAGCTACTTAGCAAGGCCCTAAGCTACATAGCAAAATAAAAGGGGCTGGGGCTGTAGCTCAGTAGTTAAGTGCACCCTGGGTTTAATCACCAGCCCTGAAAAAAAAAAAGATAGTAGAAAATACAATAAATCTTTAGAAGGTAGAAAAAAGGGCTGTTGTTTTGGGGTGAACTGCTATGGCCCAAACAGCCTCTGATGTCCATTTCACAGATGAAGAGATAAAGGCTTAAGGATGAGGCTGCCTTACCTTGACATGTATGAAGCCAAGATTTGAACCAGGTCTGACTTCCAAATCTCTCTCCTCACCCTGCTACTTCCCAAGCTATCACCCAACATTTTTTTCTTCTCAAAAAGACAAATAAAGGAACCAAATAATAACTTTTCTGGCTGTTCCTTATGACTTTATGGAATGATTTAATTAAAAACAGGAACCAACTTTTCTAAAAACTTCACCTGAGACAGACCAGTTGATTAAAGCCTTTCCAAAGTCATTGAGGGCCCTTCCCCTCCAAGTGACATGTGTCCTGTTCTAAATGCAGAACTAAATTCATTTAAACCACTTCTGTTTGCTCTCTGTCGGCATTTTCTTACTTCCCCAACACTCTCCTTGAACTCTCCTCTGCTCACGTCTTCATTCCATATTAGACTAAAACATTGCCTAATGGCCCTCTCCCTCCCCTTCCTTCCCCCGGCTCTGTAAAGCAGCACCAGGTAGCAGTTAACCTGTTTATGACTTCCTAATTCCATTGCCATGCGTGTCTCTAATCACTGCCATCAAAGAATGCGAACAAATGAATCCATAGGGCAAATTCCTCAACTAAGAATTCAGAAAGCACACATGCACCAGCATCCAACCTCGCACTTTAAGAGGTTATGGTAAAAGTACAGATCACTTAGGAGTGTGGGTTAGGTGGGGTGTGGGGAGACAGATTCAAAGAGAATTCATGCTCCTTGCCTTGAATAAGGATTGCAGAGCTGTACGGGAGTGGGCAGGCAGCAGAAGCATCTGGGACACAGACCATCCCCAAGCCATAGGCACAGAGAGAGAGACTGCATGCACCCACATCACAATGCATCTTCTTTCCATCCAGACTCCAGAGCTTACCTGTATGGAAGCAACAGCGAGTCCACCGAGAGACCCTAGCTAGGTCACCAGCACCACTGCAGCCACCTCCAGCCTTGGCTCTCTGATCTGACAGCCACAGTCAGCCCTTACTTCCTTCTTAGTGAACAGTGCCAGTGTGCTTCCTCCTGCCTGTCAATATTTAACTACCCTGTCAAGTTACGTTACATCACCTGCTCAAATCACACCCTAGTACTACGAGACTGTGTTCTGGTTCTATTCAATTCAGATCTGCCAACCTCAGTCCAGTGCCTTCATTCATTTCTTTCAACATGAATTGAGGACCAACTGCATTTGACTCGGGATACAGGAATGAAAGACCCAACCCCTGGGGTCCAGCTAAGGAAACAAAGTAAAGCGGTGTGCGCTTCGCTGAAGTGCAGCGCTGTGACACCCCTTTTATTGGCTGGCTGAGGAGAGCTGAAATATGTGGGACCAGAGAATTCTTGAAGATGGTGACACTCAGAGAGACAACTTTAATGGGCCAGATTAGGTCTGGGGAGACAGAAGGATGATGAGTATATAGTCATTTGTCTTCAAGGAGCCTAAGCCTACCATAGATTGCACCGTGGTTCTAGGGACAAGCAGGATTGTTACCTAAATGAATGCAAGGTGCAGAGTGTTAACCCTAAAGGAGCGGCCACTTGTCATTTATTCATAAGATAGATCATCAGCCATGTCTGACACTGGGCATCTGAACAAAGATGTCTCATCAGCGCAAGGTGGCTGTATCCTATAGTCCCTCGAACGCTGCAAATACAGATGACTCTCTAGAGACTTGAAACGGCAGATAAACCTAGTGACTAAAGACAATGCCCCTGACCCATTTCCAGGATGAGGGAAAGATGAATGCAGGTGTCAGAGTAACAATTCTTCCCTGGTTAGTTTGAGAAACAGGCTCGACCAAAGGTAAACAGTGATCTCCCAAATGTCTTTTCCAACATTATATTTCCTGACACTTAATGAACTGCTGTTGGCTTTTTAAAACTAATGTAGAAAGACTGGCTGAGTCACTGGACAGTACTAACTACATCTGTGATCAGAACACCTCAGAAACTATGCACTTTGAGATTCTTTTTTACCAAAGTTAGAATTTACCACCACAGCCCTGCTCTCAAATGTACCCACACAATCCCTTTTTGACCCAAACTTCCCTCAGCTTCATGCTCCAGAGAACAAAGACTCCCATTTATGTGTGAGCATTCAAAGGACCCCAACACTGGGGAGGCCAAGAGGCTGCCATGGAAAGTATTGGTATATTTGAATTGCAAAACACGGCCTGGGGATCTCAATACATCTAATTTGGGACATGTTCCAAGCTCAGGAGCCTCTCTGCATGGAAGCAGCTCTATTAGTTTCTCAGGCAATTTTCCAGTTCCACATGCATACTTCCCCAAGTGTTTCCAAGGCCAACGTCTACAGTCTGTTGCAATATTTTACTACAAGGTATTTAGGGTTTTGACAAATACCAACTGACATTGCCACCATTCCAGTGAAAACTGATGACCCATGTCTAATGCCTGATACTTGGTTGTGGCTCAAGAAGTTTTCAAGTCAGTCAGTAATTATAAGCAGAATGCTGCTCCTGAGCTGTCCTTCACGTCCGGGAAGCACAGCTTGATTTCAGCCCATTAATAAGTCTGCATTGACTTATTATATCGCATAATCACAAAACCAAAGTTTTAACACACTATATAGTACGTTCTTTTTTTTTAAACCAAGACTTTTAAAGAACTTTTTTGCTTAATAGCACATAGCATACTTGGCATTAATAATATCATAATTATTAATGGAATAATTGTTACTACTAATTGCCAAATGCTCAGGGATTTCTGGATCCCATTAGAATAGACTTCTATCCTTATTCTTGTGATCCAGCTAGAAGGATGAGGTGCTTTGTGACTGATTTTTTAAAGCCAATTTTGGTAGATTCTAGCACATGAGAAATATATTTTTCAAATATCATGACTATCATCACTGGTAAGAAGATAACCATCAGCCCATGGAATATAACCAGCAAATGTAATGATGTATCCAGAAGTTAACCATGAGGAACTTCGACTTTCCCAAGACAATATTAGAATGTATCCTCTTTATCGTTTGTGTATCCAGCTTTACAGAATAAAAGCAAGGGGAGGTTTTTATATGTTCAGTTTTAATAAGCCTTAAAGAGAAGTTGTAAAGCAAAGCATTGCCCACAAACCAGTTTAATAAATATTCTTCTGGGGCTGGAGCGGTTACAGCGCTTGCCCAGCATGCGTGAGTATGCAAGTTCAAACCCCAGCACCCACGTACACAACTAAGGTCTGAGCAACAAAAGCCATGTGAAAACCTAAATAAAAATTGTTTCTCTCTTCCTCTCTCTCTCACTGTTCCTCTCTACTTAAAAAAGAAATATTCTTCTACTTTAGAGAGCAGGTGACATTGTGAGCTCATCATGGAGAAAAAATATAAGAAATTTAAATCCTCAGTTAATGTAATGTGACCCTGGGCAAGTCACTTAATCCCTGCGATTAGGGTCTAAACTACTCAACCCACCTTTTATGAAAAACAATTAAGGGAAAGTGATCATTTAAGGTACTCTCAGGGAGAATCACACCCTTGAAACAGTCACTTGCCTGGAGTCATATGCTGCTAACTGTCCCAGTTTGCTCAGAACACAGGGGTTTTCTAAGTCAGACTTTCAGTGCTACTGCCAGGCAAGTCCCCAGGATGGTCACTCAACTTGCAACCACTCGGTTCATGTCAGAGCCCTCTCTTGGAAACTGACTGCACATTCTGGGATGAATTATTTTGCATCTTGTCTGAGATAACCAATTCTGACTTAAAATCCAGGTGACTTTTTCAAACAAATACCAGGCCAGATTTTAAAGGTAGGCAAAAAGTCTGATAAAAAAAAAAATGAAAGGAGGGGCTAGGGATATGGCTCAGTGGTAAAATATTTGCATGGAATGCTTGAGGGCTTGGGTTCAAACCCCTCTACTACAAAAAAAAAAAAAATTAAGAGACTCCATAAAATTTAGAAATTTGAATTTATGTGTATAATGTAGTATATAATCTGAATCTAAGACAAACAACTTCACAAAAAGTGCAGAAGAGCTTTATAGCCTTGGTCCTCTAAATGTGTTCTGTAGGACTAGTTATATTGGCATTACCAGGAACTTGCTGCCCAAGACCTCCTCAATCAGAATCTGCATTTCTAGAATATTGCCAGTGGCTCTGAGGCAAGCGACAGTTTGAGTAGCCCTGTTTTAGAATTTATTTAATCCTATAGGATGAGGGAATAAGACTCCGAAAAAATGTTTGATACAGTTTAAAGATAAAGACATTCTTGCGACTTAAAGCATTTTGACAAAGAAAATGAGCAGCATTATTGTAATGACCATTTTTCTGGGCCTCATGAATTTTAACTTCCTACTCAAGGAGGCCATAAAATATAGTTAAACTCTAAACAAGGCCAGTGATTAGATGATTTTCCTACAAGTAAGTCTTATAAAAGGTGAGGATCCACTTTAAAGAGTAGGATTACAGGTGGTTGTTCTCCAGCCTGTGCTCCAAATGGCAGATCGAATCTGGAGTGAATCCTAGGTTTCACTTCACCTGCGAAACATCCTTGCACAGGTGAAGAATGTAGGACAAGTGAGTTTCTGACATACAAATCAAAAGGACCACTGTGGAATCCCAGATTCACAAGATCTAACAAATACCTACATGGAGATGAAATTGGTATTTGGACACGCTAGCTTTGAGCAAAGCAAGTCAAACAAACAGTTTATATTTGATCCCTCTTTGTAAAATAATTTGCGAAGCAGTAAGAGCATGGATTGCATCTGTGATTAAGGGCATGAGTGACTATAGGGAGAGCATTTCAGGTCTAAAGAGCAATGGAAATTTATGCCCTGTGAAAAGGGATAAGAGGCAAAGCCAAACAGTAAGTGATAGCAAAGGTTACTGAAACTAGAGTACAATCAAAATGCATAACAATACAAGGTGACTGCATGTGGCCACCAAGAAAATACTGAAAATTTCCTAAAGTGAATGAAGAAAGGAATATAAGGAATGAATATGATAAATACACAAGTACATATATATATGTACATATATGCATATGTACACTTTTCAAGGAAAAGTTAGTCTTCTAACTAAACTAAGGATAAAAAAATACAGTAAAAACACAGAATATAAGTAACTCAGACAAGTATAACAATTTAAAGAACATATCAAAACAACATATCAAAAGCCCAAAAGAAAATATGGAACCTTATAGTTTTTTTTATTTAAAATAGAAAGATTTAAAACAAATGAACTAAATATTTGACCTTCTTAAACTTTTCCAAAAAAAAACTAAAAAGAGGAAGAGAGAATAATTTCAAATTCATTTAATGAGGTCAGCATCACCCTGATACCAAAGCCAGAAAAACACAGTACAAGAAAACTACAGGCTATCTCTGATGAACATAAATGAAAAATCATCAATAAAACGTTAGCAAAGTGAATTCAATAGCATATTGTAAAGATTATAAACCATGACCAAGTGGTATTTAAACCTGGGGTGCAAAGAAATAAATGAGATGTAAGATAAAATTGCATGATCATTTCAATAGATGGAGAAAAAGCATTAGACAAAGTTTAATCCTTTCTTATAAAATCTTTCAAAAATTCTGTGAAGAAATGTGCCTCAACATAATAAGTGTCATTTAGGAAAACCCCACAGCTAACATCGTCATCAATGGGGAAAACCAAAATCTCTCCATCTAAACTAGGTGCAAGTCAAGGATGCCTTCTCCCACCACCTCCACCCAACACAATAGTAGAAGTGTCAGCAAGAGCAATCGGCCATGAAAAAAAAATCAGAAAATTGTAAGGTCATCCTACAGATACTTACTAGTACTTATTAAAGCAATCAAGGTCATAGAAAATAAGGAACGAATGAGAAATTGTCATAGCTAGGAAGAGAATAAGAAAAGGTGATTAAAAGTAAATGCGGCAACCAGTACTACGGCAGCAGATTCAAATACCAAAATCTAATAAAACTACCACTGAGAAAAACTCCAATTTCCTTTATAAAGTTAGATGTAAATATTTTAAATATAATGTTAGCAAATTATATTCAGACTTCTAATAAAATCCCAACATGCTATGGCTAAGTATAGCTGATTATAGCTATATGAAAATGAATTAATATTTTTAAAATCTATCAATTGAATATATCAAATGAATTATATATATATATAATATATATATATATATATATAGAGAGAGAGAGAGAGAGAGAAAGAGAGACAGAGAGAGAGAGAGTGTGTGTCAATTTTATTCAGTTTTTTCATGTGGCTTTCGTTGCTCCGAGACTTCATTGTGTACCTGGTACTGGGGTTTGAACTCACCTATTCACACATGCCAGGCAAGCACTGCAACCACCGAGCCACTGCTCCAGCCCCCATTGATTCAAATATTAAGTGAACTGAGATTAAGATAAATTTTTTAAAATCGCCATGCTTATCTATGCTGTACAGTTGTACAATATAAAGATTAAAAGAAAACTTTGAAATTCTGTTATACGCAGAGATAAATTTTACCAAGAGAGTTCATAGAAGAACACTATGAAGAAAATGTTGAAATTTACATAAGAATGAATGGTAGAAATATGTTTTATATTTGGATTATAGGTAGTGGCATTGAAAATGGCTATTATTTCCAAAGTAATATAAGAATGATATAATTCTAGTAAGTTACAAGGGGATTGGGAAGTGGGGGTATAGGCAAAAATCATGCTGAATTTTATAAGAAAGAATGAATATGCAAGAATACTCATTCCAAAAGCCTTGAAGAAATCTTTGTGCTATAAGAAATGAAAACATTCAGAAAATACTATAACCAAAAAAGTAAGCTAATTGTTGATAGCATGGAAAGAAATAAATCATAAGCATAGAACAAGTGCAGAAACAGTTGAGTTGTGAACTTAATTACAGCAATCTTAATAAAGTTATCATAAAATTAATACTTCATTTGAGAAAGAAAATTGCATCTTAATCAGTAAACTGCATTATTCAGTAAATCATTTTACGATATTTGCTTTGTAGGTCCAGGAAAAGCCTACTAGGACTCCATTTCACACAATGTACAAAAGCTTCTTGAGATATTTATATTAGAAATATTTAAGAAAATGTGAAAAATAAAAGCATTGTGTGACAATGGGTTACATTGTCTTTATAAAGGCGGAGTAAAAAGACAAGATATTAAACTCAGAAGCCATAAAAAGAAAATTGGATATAATTTACATAAAACTAATAACGTAATTTTTGCTTTAAAAAAAAAAAAACCATGAACTAAGCCAAACAACCAAATAAAATATTTTCAACTCAGATTAGAAACAAAGATTTAGTATCCCAACTAGTAAGATAATTCTTTCAAATTAATAAGAAAAAAGACTCCAATAGAAAAACGGGCAAAGAATATGAACACATAATTCACCAAAGATTGCAATGGGCTAATTAATATATATCTGAAAATATAGGCTTATCATAGGGAAATAAAAATCAAACAATATTTCTCATGTTGGATGGACTAAAATTATAAGTACTAAAAGCATCCAAATGTTATTAAGGTATGTTGAAAACTAGACAATCTTACTTTTAGAGAAGGGATAAATTACAATTGCAAGAAATTAATTTAGCAGTATCGGTGAAAATTTAAAATATACCTGTGATCCAGTCTGCAATTACTTTTGGGGAACCTAAAAAGTGATTTAGGGATCCTATGAAAACAAACGCAAGATTGTGCGGGACTTTGGAAGACCCAAATGGTCCTAGCACCACATTCTAATCTTACTCCACAGGGACAGAGATTATGGCTGTGGAATATCATGTAGAATTCAGAGTGAGGCAACTCTTTACATATTGACTCAGAAAGATATCCACAATGAGCTGCTGGCTCAACAAGCAAGCAACAAAAGTCCTGAAATAGTATTAGATGATTTATAAAATTTAAGAAGAGTCCTTATGTATGTGTGCTTGTGTGTTCATACAATACAAAATTTCTAAATTTGTCCTGTTTTTTGTCCTTAAGGCAAATGGAATAAAGGAGTGAGTAGCAGTAAGGAGAGAGGGAAGATTGCTTTTCTTTCCTGCAGGCATTGATCATTTATTTACTTATGTTTTTGGATGCAGGTACTTGGAGATTGAACCCAGGGCTGCTTAGCCACTGAACCACATTCCCAGCTCTTTTAGTTTCTTACTAAACTGCTGAGGCTGGCCTAGAACTTACAATCCTCCTGCCTCAGTCTCCCACACAGCTGGGATTACAGCAATGTGCCACCATGCTGGTCTAGGCCTTTGCTATCTAAACTGATTACATTAGGGAGCTGAAGATCCTGATTTTTCACTGACTTTCGAAATCATACACTAAGAGAAAGGAAAAAAGAGGGAGACTGAGTATTTTCTGACTACCTAATGTTTTGAATTTTCATGGAAATACAGCTTCATTTTCAGGGTCATCTTTCCAAAATTCATGGAAAGAGAACATGATTGAGATATCCAAATCTGTTGAGACGCCCAAGTGCCAATGAGACAAACAGGAAACTGATACTCAGCACATCAAACTATTGCCTCTGAGAGCAAATATCCACAGAACCCTGCTTTTCTGCCAAGCTGGTCAGTCACACCCTTCATGTTTCTTACATTTAAACTGGCCATCAAGTCGGCTTTGATGTGTAATCTGCTACCTGTCACTGTGTGTTGATAAGACATTTTAACCACCACCAACTCTGGCACTTACAGAGGCAGAAGAGGAAAGAAATGGAGAGATCCACTGCATTGCTAGTCCCAGGGTGCACGCCTGGGAAGCCCTGAACCACATGTATCCTGTTTGTTTCAGGGACTCATTCTGGGAGGAAAACATCCTAAGATGTTGAAAAAGCAGGTGGGACCACTGTACTCATGAAAATAACATGTAACTTTTGGCTGCCTGCATAGACACAGGAGCAGAGACTCAGGATATGATAGTTAGGGAGGAGCTATTTGATAGCAGACCAAGGTTTGTATTTTGTGCATTTGCAGGGGACATATTTTATCATATAGTTAGCAGTCATGCTTATACTTACAAAGGGAACACTTCTTCATGATTGATACTCCCATCAAATGGAGGAGTAAGGAATGAAACTAATATAGAAGTAAGGATAAACACGTTTCTTCTACCACTAAAAGAAAAAAAAAGTAAGTTTTATATTGGAAAGAAGAAAAGAATCAAATCTATTTATGTGAAAATAAAAGTCCAAGAATCCAGGGGTGCTATTAGGGATTTATAACTTTGTAAAATTGCCCATAAAACAGAAAGCATCCTCTTTAGAAGAAGTACATTTGTTTCCCTCTGAAATAGACACATTCACCAAACATGAGGACCATATAAATACCCAAATCATGGATTGGTTCACCAGCTCATTTCTTAATCTTTGCCTCAGTGTTTGCAAATTTGTCAGAAGCAAACTTTCTTTAAGTGCCTAATGTTGTCCTTTGTCACAGCAAGAGCTCATTAAACTTTGAAGAGGGAACATCAGAGTTTACAATAGGACTGCAGGAACTCATCCTACCCCATTATCTGTATCAAGCCACAAACTTAGCATCATTATAGTTTCATGAGATACAATAAAGACTCCTCATCAATTATTCATATTCTGTTTCCAGCTTGCAGGATTAAATAAATACAGGAGAAAAGCAGATATGTGGTTACTCTAAACATTTTAGTTAGGTGAAAAAAGTCTCGGCTGAACTTAAAATGTTGGCTATGAGAAGTCCTGATAGATCTGAACACTATAGTCATTAGATTAACTAGAATCCATCACTAGAGTGCTTTGCGAACTCCTCTCCTTGTATAGGCTACATCACCTATTATTGCTGTTGCTGTTGATTCAAAGAGAAACTCAACATCAAGGTTATCTACTCTGCGCCCTCCTTGACTGATTTAGCTCCAAATACAAGTCTGTCAAGTTGCTTGCTTAAGACAGGTCTTTACATTCAAACTGGCTCCCCTAAATACCTGTATGTAAAGGCAGCATGTTCGTTTCACTGATATCTAACTTTCCCTGCAAGACTAAGCTCTATGGGCTCATCAGTAAATGGTAATGATTTTGCTCATCAATGTAGTCTTAGAACCTGGCACATAGAAGACAATTAAGAAACAGTTATGTGGAATGGATTATATGACAATAATCTCTACACTTTATGCGTCTGCAAAATATCCTATAAAATGAGAATATTAGTGTTTCTTTAACCATTTCTGCATTGCTAGTCCTTCAATTTTCATCCTACTTATAGTATTTTAAACATTGTTGTGATGATGAGTATCTTTATGGGAGTTCACCATAGTTTAGATTCCCAAAAGAAAATTAATGGGTCAAAGACTAGAAACATATTTATGGTTTTAATATATAGTACAAAATTCCTTCTGGAAAGGATAAACAATTTCACTGGCAACGCATGGGAGGATGAGTTTTACCACTTGCCTGTGAACAGCTATTAAAATTTTCCAGGGGCTGGTGCGGTGGCTCTGTGGTTACAGTGTTTGTCTGGTATGCACGTGGACCTGGGTTCAAACCCCAAACCCCAATACCACATGCACAACTAAGCATTGGAGAAACAAAGGCCAGATGAAAAACTCTCTCTCTCTCTGTCCCTCACTCTCTTTAATTTTTTTTTTCAAAAGAGTAGATTATTTAAGGGAACAGTGGAATGTTATTTAATATTTGTATTGTGTTATAAATTTGAATGCCTTTAATTTGGTGCATTGGACATTTTCTCTGTTCAACTAAATGTATTTTTTTTCTTTTACTCATCCATCAAGGAATGAGCTGACATAGTTACTACTCTCTGTATGGGAGTCTTTGTTAGATACTTTAAAAACTTTAAAAACAACCCCATAACTTCTGCCCAATTTTATTCCTTTCATTTTGAATACTTCTCAAAAGAATGACAGGAACCTTGAAGATTGGAGTTTGGGGAATACTTCAATTGGCCAGGAATCTCTTTGTTAAATGAACTTATAATGACCAGGAGCCTTTCAGACAGATTATTTACAAGTATGCTGATAAATATCTTTGGAGGTTTTCACACTGGAAGAATTAGTGAGTTATTTTGCAGCAGCAGGCCAGTTTTATGGGCCAATAAATAATAGAGTAAATAAGTCATAGTCAGGGAGCAGCCTACACAGAGAAATCCTACACTTAACAAAAGTTTCAGTAGTAATGAAATTAAAAACTGTCACCAAATCCTGTTATCTGTCTGGATAGAAAAGTGTTCCACAAAACACTGATAGCACAGAAGGTAGAAAATTGAATAAAGGTCAACAAAACCTTTGAGTGAATAGCAGATTCAAGACAAAAACTGAGTGATAAAATAAAACTTTCCCAGAAACCCAAGTCTAAATAAAATTGCTCTGTAAGTGCTTTGGGGTTACAAGTCCATCTGACTTCTTTATGCGCTGAGGGCTCAAGAATGTTTGGTTTGGGGAGTGGGTACATTGAGGATGTGCAGATGATCAGGTAACTCGTGATGGGCCCCAAAGTAGAATCTGGTTTGTGTGTCCAATAAATGTTGATATGATTGTGTAATTATTTATAAAATGACCTCCAAATCAAAGCATTCTCTCATTGTTCTAGATACTCATTGCTTACATACTTGGAGTAAAAGAAAGATTCCAAGAATACCTATAAACATATTTTAGATGAAGAGGTCAAAAAATCTCAAAGATAAGCTAAGATATATTTGGTGAACTAAATGTTTACCTCTTCCTTCCTTTCTATTTGTCTAGGCAATAGTTGATAAGAAAAAAAAAGCTGCTTATCTTAAAAATGCTCCCTTTCAAGATTCATTCATATACAGACAACTAAATGTTAAATACAGATAAACCAATAACCTCATTCTATAAATAATTCCAAAGGGAGTTTTTTTTTTATCTCCCATCAGAGATCAAAATTGAGTAGAGAAGAGGAAGTGGAGCACAATGTTTAAGAACATGGGTTAGCACTGGATGGCCTGGCTCCAATCCCAGGGTTTCTGAGCTATAGAATTTGGGATCTGTCATTAAATTCTTTATTCATCATTTTTCATCTGAAAAAATGGTGCTGATAATGATAACAGCTATCTCATAATGTTGTCATAAGAATTTATTTAAGTTTGGGGGAATGGAGCCTGGAACTCAGCACTGTGTATTTTCCATTCTGAGATTATGATCACCTTGAGAGTCTTTATAATTCTTTCCCAGTATCCAGTATCACTCCAGCACATAGGAGGTGACTGAGGAACAATTGCTGAGTGAATATTTGACTGTAAAGGATTTTCTACTAGGAGTTCTTTAAAGGACAACATTGGCTTGTATCTTCGAAGTATGACTTAATGCGACACAGGACTGACAGACAACATGCAGAAACCATTACAAGGTGCAAAGCTTGCATACCTGGCTGCATCAGCAGCATGAAGAATGACAGAGTGTGACCAATACTAGACAAGAGCTCGGGGAACTACACAAGACAAGCAAGAGTCTTAACATAAATCCAAATGATTTTGAATTAATGCAAGTATTATTTCCTTGGTATAGCCCTGGCCTGCCCTTCTCCTCTTGGCTGATAAGGCCATGATGATTACACCATCTGGGAAGAGTCAGGATTACATAGAGATTCTGATCTCATCCCTAATTACTCCTGTATTCAAGTGGGGTTTGGGGAGTGGGTGGGAATGTTTCAGGGAAAGATTTTCAAATGACACAGATTGACTAATAAAATGCTCAGAAGTTGATTTAGCCTACTTAATCTCCACGACATCTGAAACAAGACAATATCTGTAATGATTTCTTATCCTGCAAAATCCCAGAGTAGTTAAAAAAAATTTTTTTTTAAATCCATGTACTTAGCAGTCACATCACTCACCACAGAAATGCAGTTTTTATTTCTGGAGTAAAAGAGAGCAGTGTTGCAAATAGGTACCACAAGATAATAGGATGACTAGACACATAGCTCACATCTTTGAAATGGAGACAGACTGGTTTTACTGAGCTGAGCTGGAAGACAGCCAGCCTCTGCAGGACTCGCCATCACCTGGGTCTGGCATCCTTACTTCCTACTTGGACAACCACAGGGCAAATAAGAGAGTAGGTAATAGAGTGAATGAATTATTAAACGAACAAATACAATGATGTTAGAGATGGTTACTTGCCTTGTCTTTTTGTGTAGAATAGCTACTTTTCATGAATTCTTTAGTTCAATTGGAGGTGAAAGTTGAACCTCCCTAATTGGAAACATCTGAAAAATTGAAAATGCTCCAAACTCTTAAATTTTTGTTCAATTTTTTGACCTCATGTGACACTTTGCAATCAAAATGCAGGTGCACTAAAAATATTGTACAAAATTATCTTCAGGCAACATATACAACGTATATACAAGTCATAAATGAATTTTGTGTTTAGTCTTGAGACAGTCCCAAGATGTAGTATTATGTATATACACATATCCCCAGTTCTGGAAAATATCCAAAATCAAGACACTTTTGGTCCCAAATATCTTGGATAAGAGATATTCAACTTTATTACCATCTACCCAGACCTCCACGCAGGGAATTGTTTCCGCAGCTCCCTCCCCACCACCCTTCACATGCATTTGATCAATTACTGTATTTACTTTCTTTTCTCTTTCCAGTTCAGCCCTGTGTCCCAACTATCATCCTGTTCCACAAATCGCCATCCTTTCTCTTGTTTAAGGGTTCTCAGGCAGACATCACAATCCCATGGAGAATTTAAAATATGACCAATACCTGGAACCCCCATCTCTCAAGAAATGTGGTTTGAGGATAAAGAGAGGCCCACGCATTGGTACTTTTTAAGGCTCCCTTCATGACCGTTGTGGGGTCAGACTTTAGGCTTTAATCTGTGTCCCCCATGGCCACACCCTAAAGAAGCACCAGAGGGATTTTCCTAAAATATCCATCCGAACCCCTTCAACAACTGCTAGAAACAACAACAACCTAGAAAATAAAACTGAAAATCTCTAATGTGCTTTCACCTTTCTAGTCTTGTCCTACTGTTCTCTGTCACAAATCGCCCACTGTGGCCGCCCCTTGGGTCCCACTTGCACATGCCATTTCCTACTTGCGCCCAAGCACCCTTATTTGCTCATCATGCAAACACTGATTAACCTGGGGAATCCTACACATCCTCAAAGACTCAACCCCTTGCATCGCCCTTCCAAGAAATCTGTCTTGCTTGGGTAAAACACCTCTGTGCATGAATTGCCCTATAACCATCTCTACAAGCTTATTTATAATATGTAGTAAGTATGTTAAAAGTGGGTATATGCACCTGAACCCCCACTTGCTTGAGTCACTTTTCTCAGAATATTTATGGTTTATACCTGTTGTTACCTTTTATTTACTGATAGTGTCCCCTTTTACTCTCAAGGGTGTCTTAGTGTGGGTGATAAACTGATAAATTGGTGGTTACCCTCCCTGTGAGGTCACTGAGGTCAATAACACTGTACAACTTCTATTGTAATTTCAGTGCCCCATGTATTTCCTAAAACTTGGTATAAGTTTATATGCTCAAAAAGTGATGAAGGAAGATATGAAGTGTGTACCTGAGAAACCATCCTATCGCCTGCAGAAAGTATATGGCACCTGTTCAGAAGGTCTGCGGAAAATCGAAACAAAGAATCAAACTGGCACACATTTACTTCTTAAAAATATGATCTGGAGAGTAAAATAAAGGGTTTTTTTCAGTTTAATATCACTTTTCATACTTTTGTGAGCTCCTTGTGGCCCCAGGAATGCCAGAGAAGTTTCACACAGTCATCAGGTGGGTGATGAACAAAATACAGATGATTCCTGGGAGTAGCCCTAGCCACCGGTTCTTCTCCTAGGACAGCTGGGTTCTTCTATGGTCCAGAACTTTGGCTCTGGTTTCAGATGGTCTGCGTTTGTATTCTGCTCCAGCATATGGAACATATGTGACTTTGGAACTTAAACTTCCCTAGGCCAGCCTTGCAAGAACTCCTGCCTTAACACAGGGTGCCTACCTTATATATAGTTCAATTGAGAATTCTATAATAAACTGTGCATGGTGTTCAGCATGGTGTCTACACTAGAGAAATCTTGGAACAAAGAGTAGTCCTTATCAGTTTATCTATTTTATTTGTTGGACTTACAAATAATATTTCAGTTGAGAAAGAGAGTTGCCTACATTTAAAAAATACTCTGAAAAACCACAGTTCTAGAATGTTGTGATTGTCAAGACTCCAGCCCAGTTCTCTCCTGGGATCTTGGTAACTTGAGTTGCTAATGGAGCCAGTGTTATTTCTTTACTCAGAAGTTCAGATACTGAACTCCACACCTTGCCTCTTCTCTAGTACTGTCAGTGGAAAAGAAAATACCAACCCAGGACTCAAATTTCGGTGGGAGCCACAGGTGGGGTTGGGTGCCAGCTTCTGGCAGCATGGCATAAAAGGAGATGAATGCTCTTGCCAGTGTTGGGAGTATTACCGCAGCGTGCCTACTGAAAATATTTACTTTTTTAGCTGAAACACCAGAGGACACTAGGATTTCTATTTGAACAGTGCCTTGAGGTAGAGCTCATTGAAATGACATGGAAAACTTTGCATAAATAAATATACTTGTAACATATCATATCATCAAACTGCAAAACAAAGTTTGGGAAGATGAAATGATCCCAGTTATTCACACATCACTCTAGTTCCCTATACAGATTGGGAGATAACTTCACATCAAGCATAAGAGGAGTTATATTGGCAAAACAGGCCTATCGACTAAGGTTAAAGAAGCAGCCTAATTTGGAAGATGCAAGTTTGGGGTTCCAGCCAATGCCTTTGTAGTCAGACAGACTTAGATAAGTGAAAATAAAACACTTAAAATGTCTGAAATATGAAATAAATGTATTTAAATCTTACCTCCAATGGAAATGATAATAATAGGAGTTATTAGCACTATTATTATCTTCTAGGGGTATTTGACATCATGCCACCAAAAAAGATGACAGAATTCTATTTTATTTTATCCTGTTTTATTTTTTATTGCTGCTTTTATGTGTAATTTTAAGCCAGCCCTGAAATATTCACACAGACTTAAAACCTGGCTTCAATAATTTCAATTTTTCTCTGAGGAGTGAGCGGATCAACACAGAAATGTGGAAATGAAATTGAGGTATCTGCATTTTCATGACCAGAAGGCATGATAACTTGTCCTAAAACTGTTTGATCTTGTTACCAGTTCTGCTGAATACTTTGAGTCATGCAAGAATATAGAATGCCTTTTATTCAAAAGCTTCCAAAAGAGAGATTGCATCGGCAGAAATTCAGAGCAACTGTTGAAAGGCAATATTAATCCTGATCCTGGGATATTACACTAAATATTTGACAGGAATCCAAATTTTCCTGTAGCCTTCCACTAAGAAGATAATCTTTCATAATTTTAACTGTGAAAGGGGAGGATTTGATCTTTTGAAATGGAAAGGGTGAATCTAATTGAATTTCATTCTTTGGTTTCTTATTAAAGATGGGACCAGATTGAATCATATTCAATTAATGATTGTACTTGGATATATTGCTCTTTTCAGAAGCTGAAAATAAGATTATCAAAGCTCAAAAAGGATGTAGGGGGGCACTGGTTCCAATTCAACACTTAAAGGGCTAGGCACACACAGGAACAAAGACTGGTTTCAATGCCATTTATTTATATAATCCTTGAGCAGGCCAGGCCATTGTCCTAACCAATTCAATGACTGAGTGGAAAACTGTGTGACACTAAACATCACCTATGGAGGAACAACAAATGGACAAAGGCTGCAAATAATAATCAGGGGCATCCCATCTTGACCTGACCCCTCTTGGCTACACACCAGTTAAATTACACCAAGAGCTTGTCATTGTCACCAGGGCACACCTGTAATGTACCTATCCAGCCTACCACACTATTTGTCCACCATATGGCTCAGACTCAGGAATGCTTTCTCCATGAGGCTTTAGTAGCTCAAGTAACCATGAACTGCATTTACAGACTAATAATTGTGCTATGTGATCTGACAAGTAAATTAGCACAATTAGTCCAAATTAGTCCAAACCAGTACTGTCCAGGAATATAGTCCCTATATATTACTCCATAAAACTCTCTTTTTAAGTTTTTCCAGGAGTATTATTCTTGTCTACATGTTAAACCCTGTTTTTTTTTTTTACTCACAATATACCTTTGCATTGTTTATAAATTGGCTCAGACCTCTATATGTACTTTGTCTCACTGGTGATGGGATAAGGACTTCCAGAGCAAACTGAGAAGACTGCATTTCTTCGGTGTCCACATAGCACAAAACACACAGGAGGAGCTTACACAGGTGCAGCTGGGAGTGTGTCAGAGGAGGTGGCATAAGCTTAGAAGACACATCTGGATTTGGCATTCTAGCTCTGACCCTTGACCCTGTGGAAGCGTGAGTAAGTTTCTTCAATTAAAGAATGGGTATAATGATACATAAAATAAAGATACTACAATGAGATTACATGAAATTTTTGCAGTGTTTGGTTTGTAGTAGCAGTTCATCCCATCATCATTTCCTTGCTGAACAAAAATGCTGGTTTATCAATGGTTTTGGAATATGAGAGGCAGTGGAGTGGAATCCTAGCTCATGAACTTGGACTCTGGAACAAGACTGAATAATTCCAAGCACCATCTAAACCTGCCGGCTGTGGAACTCAGGATACATTGCTTACCATGTTTGCTTCAGTTTCTTCATCTGTGAAATGTGAATACGAATGGGACCTACCCCCAAGGTTATATGGGTTCAAACATATAAATCCCTTATGAGAGCCTGACACACTGTCAGTATTATCCAAGAACAGTCTATTTGGAGACACACAAATTAAAACCCTCCCTCTATTGTTCTGTGAAGAAAACATGTTCTTGCCTTTAAATCTATGTATTAAAAATATAAGGGTTGTACTGAGGCTGTGTCTACCCTACACACACACACACACACACACACACACTTTTCTAGGTCTAACTTTTTTCTTTCCCCTGTTGCAAGATCTGAATGCCCAACCAGTTTATGATCTGCCATAAGCAGCAAAAATGCTGGACTAGGAAGACAGAGTCGAAACCGTACCTGACACTCCGTTTGAAGCCCATATCAGTCTTCTGGAGAGAAGGTGTGAATGCAGAGCCATCAACGACTTGCCTAAATGGAGGCCTGAGAAGGACAAGGTGTGTACTCAGGGTCTTACACACAGGTGAACTACCAGGGTATCTTTCAATGATGTTCATCTGCATCTAAAGATTAGGACCCTTGCAGCAGACTGCCTAGGTCAGCACAGGGGGTTTATTCAACTACTGGGAGTCTTTGTAGGATTGGAATAGGAAACATTTGCCAAGAAGGTCTCATTACAGATTGCCCACACACACATAATATGAATTTGCAGAGTTGGCAAAATAATTGGGTGATTCCAAGGAAGGTATATAGCATGAGCTCAGCATCAAGATAAAAAAATAAACTAAGGTAATGAACTCATTTTGAGGCCTACTCACTACTTAAATTATTTGAAATAGATCTAGACCTCCTCCAGCAATCACTGCTTCACATTGGTTTCACTCTGCTGGCCTCAATGCCTCCTCTGTCACTAGTCCTTTTAAATGTGGCCTTCATGGGAATCCCAGTTATTTTAGACTTTTCCCATGCTAACTTAGGGGAAATTAATATCATAGCCTGGATTTTTATTTGTATATGTATAGAGTCCTTTCTGCATCAATTTTGTTCATTTGCTCTATCATAAAAACTCTACCAGGGGCTGGAGGGGTGGCTCAGGTTTTGGAGCACTTGCCTGGCATGCATGAGGACTAGGGTTCAAACCCAGCACCACATATACAACTAAGTGTCAGAGAAACAAAGGCCAGATTAAAAAAAAAATCAGTAAAACTGATTCTATCTCTCTAGGAAAATAAAAACAAACAAAAACTCTATCAGATATTATTTTTTGTTTCATTTTAATTAAAACACTTTATCGGTGCATTATAGTCACATATGATAGTGAGATTCAGTGTTACACATTTGAATATGTGCACAATATGATAATATTCCTTCTCTTACCCTAAATATAATTCAATCCCATTTCAAATTGAGGAAACTCAGAAGCAGACCCACACTGCTTTCAGAATAGAATAAAATGAAACAACAACAACAAAAAAGACTCACTGAAGAACACAGGCTGGATGCAATTCCACAGGAGAATCTAGGCTGAGTGTGGAGGAAGGCAAACTGCCATAGCGTGACCTGCAGCTCTTGGCAGGAACATCAGGTGGATGTCAGATGAAACCTGCCTTTCCTGGTAAAGGCATCTGACACAAAGCAGCCTATTCTGACATCCTGAAAGAGCAGGTATTGTCTCACACTTGAGCTCTGTTCAGCAGGACAGGAGGAGTTAGGTGCCCAAATCAAGACAGGAAGGAAGGAAGGAAGGAAGGGAGGGAGGGAGGGAGGGAGGCAGGGAGGAAATAAAATAAAAAGAGTTGCAACTAGGCTAAATTAAGGATGACTCTAAATAGAGTTTTATGAACAGGAGGAGGCTTTTGATGAAGGCAGCCCTCTCCAGGGAACACCCCACCTTGCTCCTTGGCACCTATGGAAAACATCCCACAAGGAATCCTGGGTGAGATCTGGCCTTTCCTCTGATGACAGCTTCCTTCTGATGAACTCATTGTCTGTACTAGTTGCTCTCAATTGAAGAAGATTGTGCTCCCTGGGGGGCATCATTTGGCAATGTCCAGAAACATCTTTGGTTGTCACAGTGGGAAGGTGTTACTGTCATGTAGAGGCAGAGGCCATCTGTGCTGCTAAACGTCCTACAAAGCACTGGCAGCCCCACAGCAAAGAGTGTCCAGGTTGAAAATCTCTGCTCTACACCAATGCTATCTGGCCCCAAAGTCTCATTTCCATTCTTTACATTTCTGTCTTGACTCTCTGTCCCCACAGCTGACACCTCATTCCATGGCCCCGGTGTTCTGCCACACAGCTCTGCATATGGCAGGGAGAGCGTGTGAGCAAGGGCTGCTCCCCGCGATTCAGGGCTGAAGGACACTCCTCTTGGCAGCATTCTCACCAAACTTTACAGGGCATGGGCTGGTGTAGAAAAAACCATTGTCTCCATCTGAACAACCAAGGGGCGAGCTCCTGTGCCTTAGAGAGGCCAAGGAATAACCCAGCTGAGAATAAAGAGGTGGGGACCAGACAGCTGTATCACATCCACTAAAGCAAACAGAGACAAATGGGCATATCAGTGCTTAAACGATGCCTTTAAACATAAATTAGGGGAAAGTCCAAATGCCATACAAAACAGGTAAACATTGATCTGTCTGCCTCTCAGTGCTGCTGGGTCTTTGCTCGTCTTTTGCCTGGAACTTACTACGCATGCACCTGGGCTTTTGTGGAGTAGAAATATCAGGGACAGTATGTTCTGTCTCTAGCCTCTCTCCTCCGTTCTACTCCCAATATTCCTCTCCTTCCCTCTCTTTCTCCCCTTTCTATCTTTTCTGTATATTTCTCTCCATCCTCATCAATGAAAATCATAAGTCACTCACTCAGTTCAGACTGCAGGCACTGCCTTGGCCAAAAGCCCTCCAAGGCCGTTCCCGTGCCCCTACTAGGTGTGATGCTAGGTGTGATGTCATTACCTTCCTGCCTCATGATCCATCCTTCCATGTCTGTTGCTCCACAGGGCTGGGGCCAGCTCCTTAGGGCTGCCACTGTCCTGTCCCCAGCACCTAGCGAGGGTTCGGCATATACTACATGCTTCCTAAGCATTTGCAGAGCTATCTAAAGAGAAAATCTGTGCCCCTCTGAGGTGGAGATAAACCATGGCTAAAGGGCCCAATTCCCAGGCAGGTAGCATGCATGCCAGCAGCCTCAGGTGCGGCCCAGTCAGGCTGCTCCGGGGTCTGAAGGCCAGCATACCTGGGGAAGAAGAGGCAGCCAGAAAGTACGTGCCCCAGAACACTCCTCCCTGTCCACCGCGTGTGAATTTCAGAGTACTCAATTCAGAGGGAGATACAAGGCACCTGAGGTTTCTTCCATGTGTTAATTTTGGAAGTGACATGAATCACACAAAGTCTCCAAAACACATCCACCAAGATGCAGTTTTTCTATTTTTCCCGATGGCAAACAAAACAAAACAGAACCATAAACTAGCCAGTCTAGGGTTTTCACAAGCCAATTTCCTCAGGGATTCAGGTTGACAGGACTGTCACAGTTAGCACTAAAATGTTCTTTCTTCTTCTGGCCCTGACCTGCCTTGCTGGGTCCAGTGTGAACCTCATAAGCTCAGACAGGAAAGCCAAGGAAGAACTTGAACCCTGCCTGGTCCTCCTTCCTCTTGCTCAGTGCTGGCCCTTGCGCTTGATGGTTCTCTTATCTGCGGAGTAAAAGTAAACAACTTGCTGCTTCAGTGATGGCCACCGGCTGCTCTTCAGAATCCCGAGCTCCCATGAGCTTGCCAATGCCCCGAGGTTCAGCTGCAGTTTCAACCTAACCCCAGGCCCTCCCTTCAATGCTCCTCTCTTGGGCTGGCCTGCCTTCCTTACCCTCTCTTCCCCCTCTGGCTGACTTCTGGACTCTGCTTCCTGGCGCATCCTGAGACCTCTGAGCTGACCACAGCCCTCTTTGGGCATGGATCACCTGGCCTGTGCCCCTGAAGCTGCTGGAGCCCTTGCGAGGCCACACCCTGGAGAGGTACACTCTGCCTTTGAATCCCAAATTTCAAGTGGCTTCTGTCAGTTGCAGTCCCAGCTCACCCCAAGCCTCCTGCTCCCTCTTCAAACCTGCTTTTTCTTTCTCCCACCTTAAAGCTAATTTCTGTCTTGGAAGAGGGGAGTGGGGGGAAAGGATGAGCAAAGAGAACTATTGAGTTTATTTGCATTCTCCTGGTGATCTTTTTTTGAGACATTTCAACCTAGAATTGAAGATTCTGTCTGACTTCTCCATTGATATGTTTCTTACCCCTGTCTAGGTCAAATGGTTGCTCTTAATGCACAAAAGGTTACTTTATTTTTAAAGAGAGAGAAGGATCATGTGCGAGAGGGAAATTTTTAAAGAGAGAGATGGAGGTGAGAGAGAGAGAGAAGAATTTTATTTAGTTTTTCATGTGGCTTTTGTTTTTCCGACACCTCTTTGTATATGTGGTGCTGGGGTTTGAACCTGCATCCTCACGCATGCCATCGCTCCAGCCCCACAAAAGGTCCAATCAATGTGCAGTAAAAACTTAGCGAATGTAGGACTTTGTGATACTCTAATTCACATTACGTGCACAAACAATTTTTAAACGTGGATTGATTGTTTTCATTGTACTCATTGTTCGTAATTTTCCCATTTTTATGATTGGACTTAAATGAAGCTGGTAGGTGTATGAGTTCCCAGATGGTCTGTTCCATCCTCCAGATGAGGAAAGAAAATAGGAAAGAAGGAAGAACGGATGTCCTTAAGTTTTGGTAGTAAAATCTAGAAAAACACCTACAGTATATACAGGCTGTTTAAGCACAATGAAACTGCTAACATAGGGCCCTCAAATTTTACAAGACAAAAATGAAGGAGTTATTTTGTTTCATTTTCTTTTAAGATACACACATCCTCTGGCATTGTTTGAAAATACCTCTTAGTCTAAAAGAGGGAAGGCGAGACTTTGGTTATCCCCCTCTCTTTCCTAATCAACAAGAGGATGATGAACCCTGCCCTTTTTATCCCAGTAGGGTGTTAAAGGGATCAAGTGAGATAAGGAATGTGAGACTCCAATCTCAGATCCCGAGGTTCTCAGAGGCCTCTCTGTGGGGGTTATCTGGGGGGATTTACTGCTTGCCTTCTTCTTCGCCCTCTGATCTTTGCTTTTGCACTTTATTGACTCCAGCAGAACATGAGTCATACCTCTCCCTGAGTTAGACTGAGGCACCTCTGAACCCAGGGCTGGCACTGGGGCCAGGCACAGCTTTGCTCCTGCTTCAAATCCATCTGTTCTCGAATGTTCCTTCCATATCCCACTTCTGCAGCTTTGCTCCTTAGGATTCCCCTGTGATTATGCTCCATGTGAACAAC
The DNA here is from genome assembly GCA_004027875.1 of Aplodontia rufa. Classification (NCBI taxonomy): domain Eukaryota; kingdom Metazoa; phylum Chordata; class Mammalia; order Rodentia; family Aplodontiidae; genus Aplodontia; species Aplodontia rufa. The sequence continues at coordinate 5,122 of PVKS010005445.1, read as the reverse complement.
TGTTTTAACCAATTCTTGGCCTTTTAAGATCTCAAGAAGCCAGAATCAATGCCATCAGAAGATAAAAAAAAAATTCCCTTAGATCACATTGTTATTTCCTCTAAGGATACTAAACATTTTCCTGTGATTGAGTGATTCATTTGGTAAAGGAAATAACTCATTAAGCCCTCCTTTACACAAGACAGCAAGATACAGAAGTATTAGATAATTTACCTTTCTCTATGTTTCACTGCTCTGGAACACTTCCCAAATCAAGGCAATTCTCAATTAATACGAGAGCTCAGCCTGACAAGGAGGCCCTCCTGGTAAGAATGCTTAGAAAGCTAAGTTCAACCTTACAGATTTACAAATTCACAAATACTTAGTCAACAACAATTTTGAAAAGCCAACATTGTGTACGGTATTGTGGAGAATATAAAGATGTGAACAATAGAACTCAAAGTGACTTATATTTAAACAGAACTAGATTTTAAAAATTGTTTTAAAATGCTTCATATATATCTGACAATTCTCATGAAAATCTTACGACAGCTTTTATATTTATCAACATTTTACAAATGAGAAAACAGAGGGTCATTTCATCCAGATTTGGATTAAAATACCAGATTCCCTGACTTCAAACTTCAAATCCTTCTCACTATAAAATACTCAGATGTTCATTCTGCAGGAAGTAAATGTTATCAAGAGATGCAAACAAGGGACTGGAGTGGTGGCTCAGTGGTTACAGCGCTTGCCTTGCATGCATGAGTATGCGGGTTCAAACTCCAGCATACAATAAAGTGTCCAAGCAACAAAAGTCCACGAAAAACTAAATAAAATTGATTTTGTCTTTCTCTCTTTCTCTCACTGTCCTCCTTTAAAAAAAGAAAAAGAACAAACCAAAGGGCTGCTTGACTGATCTAGAGTCTAGAGAGCAATCATGTTTTACTGGAGCGAGTGGAGAGGTCTAATGGGGTTATTCCGGTAGGTCCAGAGGGGAAGATTGGATTTTGGACAGCACTGGAAGAAAAAGGAAGGGATGGATGGTCTAAGGAGAGGAAGAAGGAACAGGTGAGCAGAAAGTGCAGAGGTGGAGGGACACTAAGCATTATCAGGGAACAGCAGTTGAACAGCTTTCTTCAAACTGGAGGTCCTGAAGAAAATAACAACAAATGAGCAATTAGTCAAAAAGATGCGTTGTACAGAAACTCATTACTGGACTGAGGGATTTAGACATCTTTCAGGGTAAATGGGTGCCATCGTTTAAGTATTTGCAGTAGAATGGTGGTGTTTCAAACAGATGTTGTGATTAAACTTGTGTTTCAGGGAAATTAGCCTTATCTTAATGCAACCCAGACCTACACAGAGATGGAGTGAAGACCAACCAGGAGAAACTAGGAAATCCTCCCAGTGGTCCAAGGAAGAATTAGTTCAGTGCACAGGAAAGCTGGGAAAAGAAAAAGATAAGAATCACAATAATTAGAAAACCTAAAAGCTCAACAATTGAAGGTTGGAAGATGGGAGAGGAATGGAAGTTCTACATTTCAAATTTGGGCAAGGAGAAGATTGACTCATGTCATAAATAAAAATGATTTTAATGAAGAGAGATTTAAAGGATCCTGGAAATTTCTAGATTAAGATAAAAAGAAATAAAAACAAAAATGGTTTACATACATTTGCCTGCTGCTATGTACCAGGCACCTTCTAAGCCCTTTCTTGTAATAATTCACTTAATTCTCCCCACATCTGCTTGAGCTACATAGCACTGCACCTGTTTTAAAGAAGAGGACACTGAAGAAAAGCAAATTAAACAACCTAAGGTCACATAGCTAGGAAGTCAGGGAGATAGGAGGTAACCTGGGTATTCTGTGCTTGTGAGAACCACACTGTGCCGCCTCCATAGGGAACCTGGTTCTGAACATGCTGGAACTATCACAAGAAGGTGCCAAATAAGAGGGTTGAATTCATAGAAGAACGCTTAGTGCCAAAGGGACCTGTCTGGGGAGCCTCTGTGGGAGGTGAGAGCTGGACTCGTGGAGAGGAGGAGCTGAGCAGGCGTGGACCACTAGAGGAGATGAAAAATAAGACCAAGGGGGAGCCTGGATGAGGGACAAGACTATGAACACACTTCGAAATATCTATATTAAATGGGTGAAAAGGGAATCAGAAATGGAAAAGCATGCGGTCAAGCAAGGAAGACCTCTGGGTAGATTTTAAGGCAACTTCAATAACATGAAATGAGGAATATGAGTGAGGTAAGGGGTCTGCCAATCAAAGACCACTGGGAACGCTGAGCTGGTAATTCTCTATGAAGGTGGGAAACTCACCAGGGGTGTGGGTAAAATCCCTGGCTTCACAGCAAGGAGCAGCAACAAGGAGGACTCACACCATACCTCCAAACTCCATCTCCACCTGCCATGAACTCTCTGCCTCGCCTCCAAATCAACAGCAGTAAGGGGGTGCTCATAGGGAGGTTCAATATTTAAGGGAAATCTTCTTTTACATACTTCACTGAGCTGTGTGTGCAATTCAGAGATGAATGACAAGGTCCTCCACTCACATTTTTAATAAAATAGTCATCTTATTTGAACAATAAAATCACATTCAATTTGTTTAATAGCTTTATTTTTAAAATTTGTATTCTCTTTTTGATGGAGGGAAAGTAAATGCAGGGAGTCATTTTGCACATCTGTCTAATGCTCATCTTGGTGCTCTAACAAGCAGCCAAGTGCTATAGTTTGGATCTGAAATGTCCCCAAAAGGCCAACAGGTTAAAGGCTTGCACCTCAGCCCAAGACATTACAAGCAGGGGGTGGAACCATTAAAAGGAGGGGACCAGATGGAGGAACTTAGGTGATCGTGGGTGTGTCCTTGAAGGGGACAATGGGATGATGGCCCCTCCATCTCTCTATTGCTTCCCATGCACCATGAGCTGAGCAGCTTCCTCTGCCAAACAGGCTCCTGCCAGGATGATCTGCATCACCACAGATCCAAGAACAGTGGGCCAAGCAATCGCAGACTGAAGCCTGTGAACTCATGAGCCAAAACCTCTTCGAGTGAATCACCTCAGGTGTTCTGTCACAATGAGGGAAAGTATTTAACAAACCGTTAAGTCTAGGTGCAGTTGACTGAGACTGGGTCCCGTATACAGTCTGCCAGTGACTGCCCGCATCAGTGGGCCATTTGCCTTCTGCAGCTCTAAGCTCACTTTTGGGAATACTCAGAACTAACACAACTTCTCTAGTAGTTTATATGCAGCAACAGACAGAGCAGCATAACCAACCATGTTTGATTCCACCCTAAGTATTTTGATTATGTTAATTTCTGAAATCAAAGTATTATTTTACTGTTGGTCTTATTCTCCCCTTCATCAGCCTATTTTTTCCAATAAGAGGTATAAAATTTGTTCAAGTAAAGAAAAGGAAAAGAAAAAAGGAGCGAAGGCACAATTTATGAACTTCTGGAAACACTGAACCAATCCAACACGTCGAAACTCATGCCTTTCATTGACTAGAGAGGAAGAGAAAGCCCAAATTTAACTAATCCACTCTGTGTCGAGTCCGGTCAAGTAATCCAATTGTTTATCCTGAGCAGTCAAGAGGAAAGGCTTGTTAAACCTAAAACAGGAATGGCACATGTAAGTGCTTGATTAGGTTCCTTCAAGATTTCTCCAAAGGCTGCAAATTGAACTTTGCCCAGGAGCACATGTATGGGCAGCTTTTTCTTAAAGCATTTTTCCCTTCTAAGAAAACCTATTGATCAATGAGAAACCTGAGTTTAGACATAAGGTGTCCCCCCCAAAGTTTCTGTTAGTGTAGGAACGTTCAGAGGTGAAATTATTAGATTGTGAGAGCTGCAACCTAATTAGTGGATTAATCCATTTGAAGGATTAATCACTTAAAAGGATGACTGTAGTGGGTAGTAACTGTTGCTGAAGGATTTAGGTCACTGGCAGTGTACCTTTGGGGGTTATATTTTGCCCCATGTCCTTTTCTCTGCTTCCTGGCCACCATGTCCTGAACAGCTTTCCTCCACCACCCCCTGCTGCCATGATTTCTGCCTCCCATCAGGCCCAGAGCAATAGAGTCAGTCAACCATTAACTGAATCTCTGAAACCATGAGCCAAAATAAAATTTTCCTTCTCTAAATTGTTTTTTGTTGGTTATTTTGGTCACAGTGATGAAAAGTTGACTATCACACTATCTGAGCCTTGCAGTTACAAGCTTCTCAATCTCTGTAGTTATCTTTTTTCCTTTCAATAAAATAAAATAGACAAGATTCTGTGCTCCCAGGAACAAATAGGCACCATGTACAGATGAACAAACAAACATGGGCTATTCTTACTGACCATTATTTTCTCTGCTGTGAACCTGATACTCTTGTGACATTTCCATATACTTAGTGTATTCCTCCCAGAGAACACTTAACATACTGTGTAAAATTATTTCTCCCATACTAGATTGAAAGTGCAAGATTAATAGTGATTTTAGATCAACTTTATATTCCTGTTGCCTATGGCTCAGTAGCTGCTCGATAAGTCTTTGGTGAATCAATGGGTGAATAAATGAACAAATGTTTCCTAAACTGCTATTAACTCACGTTTATATTAGAAATTGAATTTCTGCCTCTAGTTCTTGTTCCTTTTTTATTCAAATTTTGCCTAAAGGTTCAGAGCTCCTGTATCCTTAGGCAAAAGTAATTGGAAATAATATATTTTATACTCAGAATACTTAAAGGGAGTCTGAGAGTATAGCTCAGTGGTAGAGCACTTGCATGGCATACATTAAACACAGAGTTTGAGCCCCAGTACTGGAAAAAAAGTATTTAAAGAGATTGTATAACATATTAGAGCCACAAGAAATTATAAAAATATATGAATGGTACTTTATAACCCACAGGGAATATAGGTTCTTCCTAAGATAAAAATATTGAATCCAGGTATCTCTGAAATTTGAAATAGTTGGATTTTTGGGTCCCTTCTAGTGTTGAGAATTCTTTGCACAAGAAATATAGAGGTTTTTCCCTAAGTCACAGCAATTGCTTTTTTTATTCAGAAATTTATTTGTTGAACAATCACACAAGCTTCTAATGAAATAATATAATATATATATATAGATTCTGAAAATTAGATTTACCCCCAAGA
>PVKS010005444.1:35195-85100 GCA_004027875.1 Aplodontia rufa | reverse complement strand
AGGAGGGAGGGGCTGAGGCCATCGGTATGCAAGTTCAAACCCCAGCACCCACATACACAACTAAGTGTCAGAGCAACGAAAGCCATGTGAAAAACTCAATAAAAATTGATTCTCTCTCTCTCTCTCTCTGTCCCCTTTCTTAAAAAAAAAAAAAAGAGAGAGAGAGAGAGAGAGACAGAGAGAAACAGTTTTTATTTAGTTTTTCATGTGGCCTTCGTTGCTCCAGGACTTTGTTGTGTGGGGTTTGAATCCATGTACTTGCACATGCCAGGCAAGCGCCTTAACCGCAGGGTCGCTGCTCCAGCCCCTCCCTCTTTCTTTAAAAAAAAAAAAAAAAAAAGATGTTGGCAGAGCTGGGAGCCAGGCATGGTGTTGACTTAAATGGCTACGGCAGGATCATAAGTTCAAGGCCAGCCTCAGCAACTTAGCTACTTAGTGAGGTCTAAGCAACTTAGACCCTGTCTCAAATTAAAAGTAAAAAGGGCTGGGTTCGATCTCCTATACCAAAAATAAAAAAATTAAATGTTGGTACACCTGGGGATGTCACTTGTTGGTAGAGTGCTTGCCTAGGATGTATAAGGAGGTTCCATCCTCAACACCACCATAAAAAAAATTGATAAATTTGTTATCTCCACAGAAAGATCCTGCTTTCCTGTACATCAGATCATAGAGACCTATCTGAGCAGTCAGGAAACTTGGCCTTTAATCCTGCCCCCACTGCTTACTGAGCAGTTAAACTCTTCAAACCTCAGTTTACTCATGCAAAAATGGATAATAATCTCATAGGGTTGTGAGAATTAAATCAGATAATGAATATAAAACATCAAAATATCTAATATTCTTGTGATGGTGGTGATTGAACCCAGGACTCATGAGTGCTAAGCACGTGCTCTACCACTGGGTTATATCCCCTCTTACTACTTTATTTTTGACACAGGATCTCACTAAGTTGGCAAGGCTGGCCTCAACCTTGTGATCCTCCTTCCTTGGCTTCCCAAATAGCTAAGATTACAGGCATTTGCCACCAGACCCATAAACTTCTAATACTGTTATTCCTTGTGATGTCTGTAGTCAATTTCCATTTAAAAAAATTATAAAACATTTGCATAATTGAAAATTTGTGAATAGCTTAAATAATACAAAAAGGCATGAGGAAAATTATCTAAAAATCTCACCACCCAGAGCCAGTCACATCAAATTTTGGCAACTTTATTTCTAAATTTCTATATAATAATGATATACATAAATCCAAATATAAATCTTGGATTTATTAACTTTAGCTAATAAAGTTCTTTATCTTTTTTTTTTTTAAGATAGGGACAGTGAGAGAGAGAAAGAGAATTAATTTTGTTTAGTTTTTCATGTGCCTTTCATTGCTCCGACACTTGGTGCTGGGGTTCAAAACCCACGTCCTTGCACATGCCAGGCGAGCACTGTAACTGCTAAGCCACAACTCCATCCCTGTTCTTTATCTTTTTTATCTTTTTTTTTCCTATACTGGGATTGAACCCAGGGCTGCATTACCACTGAGCCACACCCCCAGCTCTTTTTATTTTTAATTTTGAGACAGACTCACTAACTTTCCCAGGTTGGCCTCAAGCTTGGAATCCTCCTGCCTCAGTTTTCTGACTGGCTTGTGCCAGTGTCCCTGGCCATTATTATCTTTTGTGATGAATATATAGTATTCCATTGTGTGGATGTACCACTAATGACCTAGTCCCAAATCTTGTGGTAAAATGATAAACATATCTTCTTTAAAACTGTTGAAATATGAAATGAAAGTTGTTTGAAAATGCCACAAAATAGGTTAACAAAATACTTAGCAGCCTTTTAGAAGTTATCTGTCTGATTTACCCTCATACCCATGGATTTGTTTGTTTGTTTGTTTGTTTGTTTCTTATCCAGGCAAGGTGTCACTATATTGCCTAGGCTGACCTCCAAGTTCTGGGCTGAAGTGATCCTCCTGCCTAAGCCTCCCAGTAGTTGGACTACAGGAGCATTCCATTAGGCCCAGCTGTTTATGTATTTTTTTTAAGAGAGGAAAAAAAAAGAATCAGTTTTGGGGCTGGAGTGGTGGCTCAGTGGTTACGGCGCTTGCCTGGCATGCGCAAGTACATGGGTTCAAACCCCAGCAACCCACGTACACAACTAAGTGTCAGAGCAACGAAAGCCATGTGAAAAACTCAATAAAAGTTGATTCTCTCTCTCTCTCTCTCTCTCTCTCTCACTCTCAATGTCCTCCTCTCTTAAAAAAAAATCAGTTTTATTTAGTTTTTCACATGGTGCTGGGGTTGGAACCTGCATCCTCGCACATGCCAGGCAAGTGCTATAACTGCTGATCCACCACTCCAGTCCTACCACCACTTATGTATTCTTAAAAAGCTCTACAGATCCAGGAGTGGTGGTGCATGCCTATAATCCCACCAACTCCAGAGGTTGATGCAGGAGTATTGCAAATTCAAGACCAATCTCCGAAACTAGACCTATATAAAAGGTGTGGTGGCGTAACTCAGTAGTAGAGTGCCCCTGGGTTCAATAGGTTCAATTCCCAACGTAGCAAAGAGAAAAGAAAACAAAACAATACTCCACAGGTGTTCCATGAACCTCTGGTTGAGAAACAATGTTTTAGAGAAACTTCATGAGCTTATAATGTCCTACCAAGTTTGGTTCCTTGAGGACAAGCTTCATGTCATTCATCATTGCACTCCTCCCTAGGTATTTACCCCAGTAAAGGTTTGGTAAGTATTCCTGCATGGAATCAAACTTGACTGGGATTAAATGGTAACAGCACTCTCCCCATTTCAGTACCCTTACCACCATACCACCTGCTACTGTCCAGCCTCAGACCAGGGCTCTGCCTTTGCCCCTACTGCTTTGACTACTGCAATCCTCACAAAGGGTGAATGAAGCAGGAGAAATGTCAGCCCTGTGCTCATCTCTACCTAAAACCCTGGTGCAAAAGCCCCAGAAACCTGACTCTGGAGAGCAGGCAAGACTGGGATCTATATGACATCTATCTGGTAGTATTCTGAGCCTCTTTCCTCACCTGCAAAATGAAAATTGTAACATTAACCACATTTGCTTCCAAAGGATAGTGTGAGGCCCAGAAGAGAAAAGAGCACTGAGGGAGCTCTGATGCCCACCAGTATATACATATAAGGGGTTACAGTAGCCTACCATCATAACTGTCCACCTCTGCTTCCACAGTCCTAAGGGTGAGACTTCTGACCAACCCAGAAAAGGCAGTTGAACTGTGCAGCATTCATTGTGTACTAAACCACAATCTACCAAGGGCCCCCGAGCGGCCAGGCACTGGGGATTAAGGGATGAAAGTTGGCCCTGCCTTCGAGGAGCCCATGTAAGGGACACAGTGTAGATTCTTTGTCCAAACAGAAAAAACTTGGCAAATAATCTTGGACTGGAGTAGAATACAAGTGAGTAAACAGCCCTAAGGCATGGGCTTTGAAGGAGGGGACAGAGCACCAAAAAGAGTTTGTGGAGCCAGGCCCAGGGGTGCCGCCCCAAGGATTCTGATATCCTTCAGGTTCCCACTGCAGAGGTCAGTGTTCCCATCCTGTCTAACCTCAGTTTCACCATGCCCCAGGGCTTCCCGTCCCTTTCTCCAGCCTGTTTTATCAACCACATCCCAAGTCCACTAAAGGTACCCCCTGCTCAGGTTACACAGTTCAGTGTTCTGGATGCGGTGTTCCCCTGCTGCTACCTGAGGCAGGATCCCAGATGAGGCCTCTGCAGCAGGCGGGCAGAGCCTTCCCTGCTCCTCAGAACTCCCCCCCCCCCAATTCTGTCCCTGCTACTCCGTCCTGCAGCCAGCATACCGCAACCCAGGCCCCAAAGACACCTCTGGGTGGCTAAGGGGCCGACCTGCTGTCTGGATGGCCAGGACGAAAGACCTTCCAACAGGGCCTGGCACTGAGTGAGCGCTAAGTAAACCTTTTGCATTTGTCTGAAATCTTCTGCCACCTGATCAGCTCTGTTGCATGTAATGAAGCTTAACACTCTGGGAGCTGGGAGGGGCATTCCCAAACTGTCAGGTATTGTCTAATGTTAAATAGTTGACCTAAATACTACTATGGGCCAGGCCCCGTGCCTGAGGATTGCAAGTGTTGTTTCTTCTAGTTCTCACAACAGCCGGGTAAGACAAGGACTTTTATTGCCCCATTTTAGTGATGAGGAAAACCGAGCCTCTTGCCGTCAGTAAATGATAGAACCAGAACTTTAGATAGACTAGCTCTCAGGCACATCTTAATGCTCCAATGTACTGTCCTCCCCGGAACTCTGCGGAATAGGCCCTCAAATTACTTTCAGAGTCCAGTGTGCAGGCATCTTGAGGTTCATTGGATTTTAGGCCCTGGAAGAATAGTGGATAAGCATGCAAACAGGGTGTTTTGTTTTTAAATACTCCCAAACACAGCTTTTCTTTTTTAATTGTTTAAAACAGTTTGAAGTGGGTGTTCTGTTATAATTGAATGTCTTTTTTTTTTTTAAGAGAGGGACAATAAGAGAGAGAGAGAATGAGAATCAATTCTATGTAGTTTTTCATGTGACTTATTGCTCCGAGACTTCATTGTGTACATGGTGCTGGGATTTGAACTCAGGTCCTCGCACATGCCAGGCAAGCACTGTAACCACTGAGCCACCGCTCCAACCCCTGAATGTGTCTTTAATTGAGATAAAATTTACATGATACAAAATTCTTTGGCCATTTTAAAGTATGTAATTCAGTGGTTTTTTTTAAATATTTTTACAGTATGGTGCATCCCTATTATCCCAGCGACTCAGAAGGTTGAGTATCACAAGTTTGAGGCCAGCCAACCTGGGCAACTTAGTGAGACCCTGTCTTAAAATAGAAAATAAGTGGTGGAGATGTAGCTCAGAGGCAGAGTACTTGCCTGGCATGTACAGGCCCTGGGTTGGATCCCCAGCATCAGAAAAAGAAAAAATAAACAAAAATGAATTTAATAAATAATAAAGGCTGATGATGTAGCTCAATAGTAAAGTACCCCTTGATCCAATATAGGAAAAAAAGATGTGTGTGTGTATTCACAATGTTGTGCAACCATAATCACAACATTTTCATTCACCCTCAAAAAGAAACCTCATGCATACTGTCACTCCTCCTCTTCCCCTCTCCCTAGTCCTAGGCAACCACTAAATTTACTAAACTTTTCTTCCTCCCCTCCTCCAGCCCACTAAACCACTTACTGTTTCTATGGGTTTGCCTATTCTGAACATGTAACATTAGCAGGATCATACAATATACGTGGCCTTTTGTGTCTGGCCTCCTTCACTTGGCATAATGTTCTCTAGGTTCAACCATGTAGAATGTATCAGTATTTCATTTCTTTTGATACATTCCCATTGTACAGATTACTACACTTAACCTCTCCATTCATCAATTGATTGATATTTTAGTTTCTGGTTTTTTTTTTTTTTTTTTTTTTTTTTTTTTTTTTTTTTTTTTTTTTTTTTTGGCTACTGTGAATAGTGCAATAACTATTCCCATACAAAGTTTTGTTTGAACACCTGTTTTCAGTTCTCTTGGGCATATATCTAGGAATGGAATTACGTTGCTGGGTTGTATGGTAACTGTGTATTTTGACTTTTTAGGGTAAATGACTCCATTTTACATTTGGATCAGCAATGTATAAATGTTCCCATTTTTATCAAAATAATGAATGCACTTAATGGTTTGTTTGTTTGTTTGGGTACCTGGGATTGAACCCAGGAACACTTAATCACTGAGCCGCATCCCAAGTCATTTTTATTTTTTATTTTGAGACAGGGTCTTGCTGATTTGCTTAGGGCCTCATTAAGTTGCTGAGGCTACCCTAGAACTTGGGATCCTTCTCTCTCAGTACCCCCAAGTTGCTGAGATTACAGGTGTGCACACCAGTCCTGCTGTCAACAGTTTTTTCCATACACTCAAACACAGTTTGGTTGCTTTGTTGGTTCCATTTGCATTTTAGAAGCTAAAAGTATCTATTTTGAAGTCCTCTCCTCCTTTTGCAATCTGAACTAGTTGTAACTGCCTAGGACCTACGCACACCTGGGTCCTCTTGGTCCTAACCTCATTGCTGCCCCCAGCTGGACCTCCAGTTTCTAGAGTCCACAGCCTCCTTTTTCATATTGTACATCCTCATTTTGCTGAACTACATTCTCCAGATAGGTCCTAAGACTGAGCCTTAGGAAATGAAATATCAGAGCACTTGTACATCTGAGTATCTCTCTATTCTACCCTCATGTACATGGTTACTTAGGATAAGTATAGAAATGTTAGTGTATATGTGTTACTGGGGATTCAACCAGGGCCTCACACATGTTGGCAAGCACTTTACCACTGAGCTATGTACCCAGCCCTTTTTATTTTTATTTTGAGACCGGGTCTTGCTAACTTGCTGAGGCTGGTCTCAAGCCTGTGATTCTCCTGCCTCAGTCTCCCAAGTCACTGGGGTTATAGGTACGCACCACTGTACCCAGGTGTTTTTCCTTCTCATTGAAAGCTTTTATGATCTCCTCTTTATTTTTGATGTTCTAAAATTTTATGACAAATATGTACATCTTTTTAAAAAATAGAGCAAGGGGTAATGAGAGAGAGAGAGAATCAAATTTTATTTAGTTTTTCATGTGGACTTCATTGCTGCAGCACTTTGTTGTGCACATGGTGCTGGGGTTTGAACACCGGTCCTTGCACACACCAGGAAAGCACTGGAACCACTGAGCCACTGCTGTAGCCCTTATGTACACCATTTTTGTTGTTGTTAGCTTGTAATAGTAGGCTTTGTTGACCTCTTTTAAAAATCTGGCAACTCAGGACTGGAGCGGTGGCTCAGGGTTACAGCACTTGCCTTGTATCCGCAAGTACACAAGTTCAAACCCCAGCACCACATACATAGAGAAGTTTCAGAGCAACAAAGGCCACATGAAAAACTAAATAAAGTTGTTTCTCACTTTCTCTCTCTCTCTCTCTCTCTCTCACTGTCCCTCTCTCTTTAAACAAAAGAAAAAAGAAAAAATCTGGGAACTCAGATCCAACCACTGGGGGGGGGGTTCCTATAGTATTTCCTTTGACAGTTTAAAGTTATTTTTATTGCAGGATCTTTCAGAATAATTGAAATAAGCTCTTTTATAATAAATATCCAACACATACTTCTGGATGTTTCTGTGTTTTGTTTTCTTTCCTAATTAAAATAACTGTATTGTGTTTTTCTAGTTTTAAAGATGGAGCGTGAGGATATAGATCAGAGGTAGAGTGCTTGCCAAGCATGTGCGAGGCTCTGGATTCAATCCCCAGCACCAAAAAATAAATAAATAAAATAAAGACAGTCTATGTATAAAACTCAAACAGTAATATAAACTATGGAATTTAACACGCTTTTTTTTTTTAAAGAGAGAATGGGGGAAGGGGAGAGAGAGAGGAAAGAGAATCAACTTTACTTTTTTTTTAATCTGGCCTTTATTTCTCTGACACTTAGTCATGTAAGTGGTGCTGGGGTTTGATCCCTGGGCCTTGCACATGCCAGGCAAGTGCTCCAACTGCTGAGCCACCACTCCAGTCCCTTTACATGCTTTTAAAAGTGTTTTTTTTTTTTTGTTGTTGTTGTTTTTGTTTTAGGTACTGGGGATTGAACCCAGGGCCACTTTACTGTTGAGCTACATCCCCAGGTCTTTTTTATTTTTTATTTTTAGACAATATCTTGGTAGGTTTTTTATAGTGAAAATCCAGAAAGAACCCAAATGCTCTTGGACAGGTGAATAAATTGTTGCATTTTCACACAATGAAATCCCACCATGTGGGCTGGAGTGATAGCTCAGTGGTTACAGCTTTCTCTCTCACTGTTCCCCTCTCTCTCTCTCTCTCTCTCTTCCAAAGAGAGGCAGAGGAGAGAGTGAGAAAGAGAGAATCAATTTTATTTAGTTTTTTCATCTGGTTTTCATTGCTCCAACACTTAGTTGTGTACATGGTACTGGGTTCAAACCTGGGCCCTCGTGCATGCCAAGCAAGTGCAATACCGCTGAGCCACCACTCCAGCCCATGTCCCTCTCTCTCTTAAAACAAAAACAAAACACCACACATGAGTACAATGAATGAACTATGAACACTTATCACATGGATAATTTTAGAAACATGATTGGTATAATAAATACATTCTTGTTACATGAAAACAACAGGTGCACAAGGAAGTGTTGAAGTATCTGGCAACAAAAGCCACATGAAAAACTAAATAAAATTGATTCTATCTACCCCCACTCCTCTAAAAAAATGAACAAAATTGAACAATCTTGTGTATATGACACATAAAGGAAAGCAAAAGGGGCTGGAGCGGTGGCTCAGCAGTTAAAGCACTTGCCTGGCGTACGCAAGTATACAAGTTCGAACCCCAGCATCACATACACAAAGGCCAGATGGAAAAATTAATAAAAATTGATTCTCTCTCACTGTCTCTCTCAAAACAAAAGAAAAAAAAGAAGAAAGAAAGAAAAGAAATAAATAAAAGAATAAGAAAAGCAAAAGGTGGTATGAAGGGTGTATGAAAGCTTAAGAGCACTCACTAGTGGTGGTGTTCTGGTCAAACCGGATAGTGGGTGCACAGGTGTCTCTTTGATCTGAATACAATCCTCATATTTATAACATGTATTCCTTTGATTACATCGAATAGTCTAAAATTTTAAAAGTAAACAGAAAAAAGATGAAATTCTCTATGATCTCTCAAGATTACTTATCCTGTGTATCTCATCTCTCCTCTAACAAGCATAAGAGACCAGGAAGTAAGATGCTAGGCCCAAAGAGGGCCAATTATGTTTCTACTTATGAGCTCAGCATGTGGCCTACACCACTCCTGGCTTGTTTCCTAGTTCAAAGATCACCTAAACTTTGGAAGAGGGACAGAGAGTCTGAGGTGAAGTTTGCCTTGATGGATCCAATTGAACAGACTGGGATTCAAAAATACTTGAGTTTGAATCCACTTCCTTCCCTTGCCGGACTATGTGGCTTGAGGCAGGCTGCTCAACCCCTCTGAGCCTGGTGACTTGTCTGTGAGATGAAGAGCATTATCTTTTAGAACTTTAATAGTGTGTGGACCATCAAAAGGTGGAAGGACCTAACGTTCATCTAGTTTTTCCCATCTAGTTTTTCTAGATGAAAAAGCGGAGGCTAAACTGGGGAGGAGACTGGAATGGGCCAGGGATGCTTAGCTCTTTAGTGGCAGATGTCGAAGCAGAACTCAGTTCTCCTGTCTCGTCTCTATTGCCTTGCCCCCTATTGCTTGCTGAGGTATAGAAGTGAGGGAGGGGGGATCTACAACCCTGCCCAAGCTCCATCCAGGGCCAAGACACACAACCTTCAGAAGACTCTGGCTACTAAAATTGCTCATGAGGCTGACACCCTCTGGAGTGGGAAGAGCCTGCCTTACCTGTCAACCCCACTGTACAGCTTGCCAAGCTCTTAGGACTCTTCTTCCCACCGTATGCCTTCCTAAGAGGGAAAGGGCAGGGTTCAGCAAATCTCCCAAAGTAGTTGGCCCTACCTCTCCCAAAGACCCTATGCTCCTGGTTTTTTGGGATCCCCATCTCCATGTTTTTTGTTTTTTGTTTTCAGGTCTGAGGACCGAACTCGGGGCCTTGTGCATGCTAGGCAAGCGCTCTGCCTCTGAGCTAAATCCCCAACCCCTATGCATAGTTTTGGGAAGGCTGGATTGTTGTTGTTTTTGGTGGTGGTGATACTGGGGATTTAATCCAGTGGTGCTCTACCACTAAGTTATATCTGCAGCCCTTTTTTATTTTTATTTTGAAATAGTCTCAATAAGTTGCCCAGGCTGACCTAAAATTTACCATCTTCTAATCTTATCCTCCTAAGCTGATTTTGGGTGAGTTTTTGTTGGGAGACCCATCATGCATTCAAACACTGGTCCCCATAGGGCGCGATGACTCAAAGCACTCGTCTCCATAGGGCACAGTGATTCTACTGCTGTTTCCATGCCCTACTTGGTGATACAGAACTCTCTTGTCCCTAGACGTGGTGAGCAGCAGCTCCCTCTCAGGGGAACCAGGGCTCCTGCTCTCAGTCTCAAAGCCCTCTCTGTTCTTTCCTTTTCCTTTTCCCAGCCTGGGGTAAATTGGTATATAACAGTATTTTTTAAACAGACACAATATAGTAATGTATGAATTTTTTTGAAAAGCACATTACCTAGATGTTGTGATAAATCTAGTAACTTCATACTTTTGAAGTAATGATAAGTGTAGAGAGTATTTCAATAATGGCAGCAACCATAATATGATTGAAATTTTTTTATTTCTGCTGATGACAAAGGTATGGTAATACAGTAATTTGTTCCCCATATTCATAATTAAAAGAAATGCTAGCTGGGCATGGTGACGTACACCTGTAATCCCAGCAACTCAGGAGGCTGAGACAGAAGAATTACAAGTTCAAAGCCAACCTCAGCAATTTAGCAAGACCCTAAGTAACTTAGTGAGACCCTGTATCAAAATAAAATATAAAAAGTGCTGTAGCTCAATGGTTAAGCACCCCTGGGTTCAATCCCTGGTTCCCCCCCCCCCAATAAATAAATAAAATGCTACACTTCAAATATAGGTTAATGAAAGCAGAGATGTAATTATTTTCTCATCCAAGTTTAAGAACACTGGGTCATGAGAAACCCCGGTCAGGGTCAGATGCAGAGGCACACACTTATAAGCCCAGCTACCCAGGAGGCTGAAGGTGGATAGCAAACTCAGTACTAATCTGCCTGATAATCTATTCTTCATTCACAGGAAAAAAATAAAGTAGCAAATTAGAAAAATCTGACCAAAGGGCTGGAGCAGTGGCCCAGCAATCATGGCACTTGCCTAGCATGCATGATGACATGGGTTCAAACCCCAGCCCCATGTACACAACAAAGTGTTGGAGCAATGAAGGTCACATGAGAAACAAAATAAAAATTGACTCTTTCTCTCTCACTGTCCCTCTCTCTCTTTAAAAAGAGAGAAAAAGAAAAAGAAAAATCTGACCAGCAGCTGCTAAGTCACCTAAGGTGACTGCCAATATCCTGAAATGTAGAAGAAAGACTTTTTTTTATGGCAGACGAAAGTTTAAGAATCACAGAAAATTGGGAAGATTTAATTGGCATAAGAACAAATAGTTATATGTATTTTAATTTCCCTGATTGCTTCTCTCAGATTAGAATAGCTGCTATCACTCTAAACCTATATTCTAAAGAAACAGCTAAAGAGTGTATGTTTACTAACCTACACTTAGGAAAAGAAGTGGATATAATATAGTTATCGTAGTTCCTGAATGAGATGGTTAAAACAGCCAGACACAGTAGCCTGTGCCTGTCACCCCTGTTACTTAGGGGGCATGAGATCACAAAATATGAGGCCAGTCTGGTAATTTAGGGACACCCAGTCTCTAAATAAAAGGGCAGAGAGTGTAGCTCAATGGTAGAGCACCCCTGGGTTCAATCCCCAGTACTGTGAAAACAAAGCAATTCAAAATAAAATAAAAAGGGGGCTGGAGGTTGGCTCAGCAGTTGGAGCGCTTGCCTGGCATGCACAAGGACCTGAGTTCAAACCCCAGCACCACATACACAACTAAGTGTTGAAGAAACAAAGTCCAGATGAAAAAATAAATAAAATTGATTCTCTCTCACTGTCCCTCTTTTTTTATTTATATGTGTGTGTGTATATGTATATATACATATACACACAGATAGATAGATAAATGGATATAGATATAGATAGTAAAAAGGGCTGGGGATGTAGCTCAATAATAAAGAACCCTTGGGTTTAATACCCAGTACTGCCAAAAAAAATTTTTTTTTTGGTGCTTTCTGTAGGTTGTGAATAATTGAATCTTTCAAATTAAATTTCCTTCTTTGGTGCTAGGGATTAAACCCATGACTTCATGTGTGCTGAGCATGTGTTCTGCCATTAAGCTATATCCACAGGCCTTTTTTTTTTTTTTTTTTTTGAGGCAGGATCTCCCTAAATTGTCCAGTCTGACATTCACCACAATGTCTGGCCTCTAATTTTTATTTTGAATTGTGATAATATACCACAATTCAAGACCAGTCTGGGCAACATAGTAAGACCTGCATGTGTGTGTTTATGTATCCATATATTTCTTTTTTATATCTATTTTGAGTTTTTTTGTTTGTTTTTGTTTTTGGTACCAGGGATTGAACGGAGGGGCACTTAACCACTGAGCCACATCCTCAGCCCTTTTTATTTTTTATTTTGAGACACGGTTTCACTAAATTGCTTAAGGTCTCTTTAAGTTACTGAAACTGGCCTTGAGTTTATGATCTTCCCGCCTCAGCCTCCAGAGCCCTGGAATAACAGCCATGAGCCACTGTGCCCAGCATGAGAATCTTTTCTAATAACTGGAGTATTTAGTCTAATAATTACTGACTATAATCTATTGCAACATAACAAATTACCCCAAAATATAGTGACTTAAATAACCATAATAATTTATTATCTTTCATAGTCTCTAGGCCTAGGAATTTGGGAGAAGCTTAATTAGGTGGTCTGGCTGTTGATTTCTCAGGAGGTTACAATTAACATATCAAATGGGGGAGGAAAATATATGGACTAGGGAGGTTATTTAATACATTCAATGTTACAGTAAGGAGGAATCAGTTCTGGTGTTTTGTTGCATAGTAGAGCAACTAAACAATAATAATGCATATTTTTTGCTTATTGATTTTCTTTAGATTTTTTTGTTTTTGAAGAGAGAGACACAATGAGAGAGAAAGAATCAATTTCATTTTAGTTTTTCAAGTGTCCTTTGTCGCTCCAACATTCTGTCGTCTACATGTTGCTGGGATTTGAACTCACGTATTCGTGCATGCCAGGTAAACACAGTAACCACTGAGCCACCACTCCAGCCCAATAATGTATATTTTTAAATAGTGAAAAGATAAGGCTTTCAACTGTTTTACCAGAAATAATAAATGTTCAAGGTGATGGACATGCTAGTTACCCTGCTTGGATCATTCCATAATGTTTATACGTATCAAAATATCACATTGTGGGATTGGAGCAGTGGCCCAATGGTTACTGTGCTGGTCTGGCATGTTCAAGGGTGCGAGTCCAAAACCTAGCACCACATACACAACAAATTGTTGGAGCAACAAAAGTCACATGAAAAACTAAATAAAATTGTTTCCCTCTTTCTCCCTCTCTCCCTCTCACTGTCCCTCTCTCTTAAAAAAAAAAATCGAGGCTGGAGCAGTGGCTCAGTGGTTATGGTGCTTCCCTGGCATGTGGGAGGATGCAGGTTCAAACCGCAGCACCACATACACAACTAAGTGTCAGAGCAACGAAAGCCACATGAAAAGCTAAGTAAAATTGATTCTCTCTCTCTCACTCTCTCACTGTCCCTCTCCCTCAAAAAAAAAAAAAAATCACATCGTATCCCAAAAATTTGTGTAATTATGTGTCAATTAAAAAAAAATTTAAGAGAGAGGGACAGTGAGAGAGAGAGAGAAATAACCAATTTTATTTAGTTTTTCATGTGACTTTCTTTGCCAACACTTCATTGTGTACATGGTGCTGGGGTTCAAACCCAAGTATTTGCGCATGCCAGGCAAGCACAGTAACCACTGAGCCACCATTCAGCCCCCAAAACTTTTCATAAAAGAAAGAAAACACACACATTCTAAAGTTGTCAGCTATATCTACAGTCATCCAAAGGACTAAGTAGGACTGAGGAGTCCCCTTCCATGATCTTTCATTCACATGAGGGTTGGCGGGAAGCCTCAGTTCCTTGCCATAAGACCTTTTCATAGGGCTGCTTGAGTGTCCTCACTGCATGGTGGATCGTAGTAACCCCCAGAGTGAGTTGTTCAAGAGAGAAAGCCAAGAGGAGACCTCAGCATCTTTTGTGACATTTTCTCAGAAGTTAAATAAAATTATTTCCAATATATTTTAAAGGAGAAGCAAGCAAACCATTAAGTACCAACATTTTTTTCTTTTTTGCTACTGGGAGTTGAACCCAGGACTGTTTTACCACTGTTTACATCTGAGCTACATTCCTCATCCTTGTTTGTTTGTTTGTTTGTTTGTTTGTTTTTTGAGAGACAGGGATAGTGAGAGAGAAAAAAAACCGAATCAATTTTGTTAAGTTTTTCATGTGGCTTTGGTTGCTCTGACACTTAGTTGTGTACGTGGTGCTGGGGTTTGAACCGCAGTCCTCATGCATGCCAGGAAAGCTCTATAATCCCTGAGCCACAACTCTAGTCCTCTCATCCTTTTTTGTTGTTGTTTATGGTTTTTTTGTTTTGTACCAGGAATTGAACCCAGAGGCACTTTACCACTGGGCCACATCTCCAGCACCATCCCCCCTATTTTTTTTTTCCCAAAGAGAGTGAGAGAGAAAGAGAAAGAGAATCAATTTTATTTATTTTTTCTTCTGGCCTTTGTTCTCTGATACTCAGTTGTGTACGTGGTGCTGGGCTTTGAACTTGGGTCCTTGAGCATGCCAGGCAAGCACTCCAACAGCTGAGCCACTGCTCCAGCCCCTCTCCAGCCCTTTTAATTTTTTGTTTTGAGAGAGTCTCATTAAGTTGCTTAGGCTGGCTTTGAACTTGCAATCCTCCTGTCTTACCTCCTGAGCCGCTAGGATTACAGGCGTGTACCACCTTTTTTATTTTCTATTTTGAGATAGGGTCTCTCTAAATTGCTGAAGTAGCATCAAATTTGTGATTCTTGTTCCTCAACTTTCCTTGCTGTGTTACTACACTTGGTTGATTTCTTAATTTTCAATTTTTCTAATTATTAAATTATAGCATACTAAATAAATACTTTTTTCATTTTCCTATTCATTGGTAACTTACAGTAAGAGTTTTTAAATTTTTTTTAAAGAGAGAAGGACAGTGAGAGAGAGAGAGAAACAATTTTTACTGAATTTTTTCACATGGCCTTTGTTGCTCTGACGCTTAGTTGCGTACGTGGGTGCTAGGGTTTGAACCAGTGTTCTTGTGCATGTTGGGCAAACACCACAACTGCTAAGCCACCGCTCCAGCCTCGAGTTTTTAATATTTTGACCAATTCAGGCACAGTGGTGTTCCTGTAATCCCAGCTACTTGGAGACTGAGGCAGGAGGGTCTCAAGTTCAAGGCCAACATTGGCACTTAGTGAGACCCTGCCTCAATATAAAAAATAAAAAGGACTGGGAATGTAGCTCAGTGATAAGGCACCCTGGGTTCAATCTCCAGTACCAAAAATAAATAAATAAATAAAGTTGATTGGTTTTAACCAAAATATTGAAAGGTCACAGAACAACCATGTAATTCCTCATTAAGGTTACTCTGCGTGGTTCCAGCTCGCACAGTCATTTTTACAGTCCTGCATTGGCATGCAAATCAAAGACAGCTGATTAAGCTGTTTCTGCAAGGCTGTTGTCTTCACATTTGATGCTAGAGCTTGAAGTCCACAGGCTAGGCAGCTAGTAAAACAGAAGAGAACAAGAGTAAGCACAAGCTGGAGCGCATTTGAACAGACCAAAACCCCAAGTTAGTCTTTTTCCCCCCTAGGGTTTGAGAACCCAGAGGTGCTGTACCACTGAGCTACATCCAAGTCCTTTTTATTTTGAGACAGATTCTCACTAAGTTGCTTAGGGTCTCACTAAGTTGCTGATACTGACCTCAAACTTGCAATCCTCCTGCTTCAGCCTCCTGAGTCACTGGGGTTACAGGTGTCCACCATAATGCCTGGCAGTCCTTGTTGCCTCTAATATTGATAGTATGGATATGATGGAGAAATCAGTGCTCTCTGCTCAGAGCTGGACACCACATGTGGCCTGGGATTCAGAAGAACTGGACAAAGACTTACTGGAAGGTGAAGCAGTTATACTCATGGCACTGCCCCATGCCAATGAGGTGAGACAGCAGCAACCAACATGTGTCAGCTATAAAACTGCTGTTTCTTCACCTCTGCCCTTCAGATCTTCCCCAAGAATCTCTCTTGTGGCCCATGCTACCTGGAAATGCACAGGAAAGGAAATTCTAGGGAGTATAACTTGGCCTAGCCAAGTTGATACATTATAAAGCCACCACATGGGGGCTGGAGCAGGGTGGTTATGGTACTTGCCTGGCACACGCAAGTACGCGAGTTCAAACCCCAGCACCACGTACGTACACAACCAAGTGTCCAAGGAATGAAAGTCACATGAAAAAGTAAATAAAAATTGCTCCTCTCTTTCTCTCTCCTCTCTTTCTCTCTCTCTCTCACTGTCCTCTCTTTCTTAAAAAATAAAAAATAAAGCCAACACACGGGGCTGGAGCTCTGGCTCAGTGGTTAAGGCGCTTGCCTGGCACGTGCAAGGACATGGGTTCGAACCCCAGCACCACATACACAACAAAATGTTGGAGCAACGAAAGCCACAAGGAACTAAATAAGGTGGATTCTTTTCTCTTCTCTCTCTCTCTCTCTCTCTCCCTCTTTTTAAGAGAGAGGGACAGTGAGAGACAGAGAAAAAACGAATCCATTTTATTTAGTTTTTCACATGGCTTTCATTGCTCCGACACTTAGTACATGGTGCTGGGGTTTGAACCCACATCCTCATGCATGCCAGGCAAGCACTATAACCACTGAGTCATCCCTCCAACCCCAGTAAAAGCATTTTAAAAAAATCTTTCTGGGACTGGAGCAGTAGCTCTGCAGTTATGGTACTTGACTGGCATGTACGAAGATCCAAGTTCAAACCCCAGCACCACGTACATAACTAAGGAGCAATGAAATCCACATGAAAAACTAAATAAGGGGCTGGAGTGGTGGCTTGCTGGTTATGTTGCTTGCCTGGCAAGTGTAAGGACCCGGGTTCGAAACCCAGCACCACGTAAGCACCACGTATACAACGAAGTCTCTGAACAATGAAAGCCACATGAAAAACTGAATAAAATAGATCCTCTCCCTCTTTACAAAAAAAAAGAAAAGAAAAACTAAATAAAATTGATTCTTTTTCTCTCTCAATCTCACTGTCCTCCTCTCTCTTTAGGAAAAAAAAAATCTTTCTGGTCCTCAATTTTTTTCATCTGTAAGGTAGAGATAACTTCTCTGGTGTATTTCACAGATGTATATTGAGGATCAAATGAAATAAATATCATAAAATGTAAATGGTTATTTTATATCAATAATATAAGATTTTATATCTCCACTGAATCACTGTGACAAAGGTAACAATCTATATCTCTTTGTTCCTTCCAGCCTCCAGACTGATACCATACCAGTGACCAACCTATAGTCAGGTCTTCAGTGATGAAAATTAGAAAACTTTCTCCAAATGTACCATAATAACTGGTTGTACAGTATGTGGTGCTATTTATACTCTTTTCAAGTCTATCTGCAAATCTAAAATTATTCGAATTTTAATTATTAAAAATACCTTGATTAAAAAAATAATAAAACAAGCAATGTGATCATCAGACTTAGAACCCTGAGAGAGCTTACTACTATACTCATTGCTTGCTGAGCTCCCAGAATTGCTGATTCAGTAGATCTGGGGTGGGGCTTGAGAATTTGCAATGTTGAAACTGCTGATCCAGGGTGCACACTTTGAAAACCAATCACTTAAAATTCAAACTCCTTGGATTTCCTGTCTTTCCCATGAACAAAGCCTTGCATTGAATAGATCTGCCATTTCTTGGCTAATTCTGTCCATGACATCATCCAACATTTATTTACCTGCCAGGCAATAAGGAGACAACTGAAGATTAACTTTAAGTCACTCAGCAGGACAGAGATAAACAAGGACTGGGAAATTCCAGTTTACTCTCCTCCTTTTCCAATCTCTTCAAAACTCTAGCCATGCATCAAACCAGGGTCAATAATAAACACATACATGTTGAAATAGGTATGTATTAAATACATGATATATGGATGTGTATTCATAAAATTCATTTTAAAGAAATACATGTTCATAGGGAAAATTAGAAAAAATTACCTACAACATTCCAAAGACAAACACTTTTGTGATGTGTTCATTTTTCAAATACTATGTCAACTACAATTGTACTGGAGATTGAACCCAGGGGCTCTCTACCACTAAGCTACTTCCCCAGGCCTTTTTGTTTTTTGAAACTGTATCCTGAAATTGCCCAAGCTAGTTCCCTGAGCCTTCCATATCAGATTACAGATGTGTACCACCATGCCTGGCAGTAAATACATTTTTAGATCCTACTTTTTCATTTCATATTACTTCACAAACATTTTTATACTGTTGCAGTAGTATTTGTAAGCATTAATTACATTCATAATATTGCAACTGTTTCTATATTGTTGGATACTCCAGATTTTTACTATCAAGAGAGATTCAGATTTCACAGTTGCATGAACTCAGTAAAAATGTAAATTTCTTTTTTTTTTTTAAGAGAGAGGGACAGTGAGATATAGAGAGAAAAAGAGAGAATCAACTTTACTTAGTTTTTAGTGTGGCTTTCATTGCTCCAACACTTTGTTATGTATGTGGTGCTGGGGTTTGAACTCGTGTCCTTGCGAATGCCAGGCAAGTGCTGAGCCACTGCTCCAGCCCCAACTTTCTTTTCTTTATTGAACTATTTTTTTTTCTTAAGTCACAAGTCTCTAGAAGCAAACAATAGCCAAAATAAATAAATTTTTATAGAAGTCCCTTCCAGATAAATTTCAGTCATAATTGGACTCCACTTTTACCTCTCCAGTGCTAAGGGAGTTATATAAATATCACCAAGAAATAAGTGGGGAAAGAACAACCTCTTCTTGGTCTTTGTTTTGTTCCATGATGGCCTGTTTGAAGTGTGACAGATGAGCCATCCCATATGGCTCAGACTAGAGTGGAAATTCAGCAGTCAGGGTGATGGGTATACGGGAGGTGGGAAGGGCCTCCCCTTCTTGCTGACAATCTGCTGTTTAGCCAGATCCTCATCTGCCACTATGTACTTCTCCCACTATAGGAATAGGGTGTACAGACTAGAGAATCTGTTTCTGATCTCTAGCCTAGATAAGCTGAATTGCATTTCTACTCCATAGTATCAACACTGTGGTGGTGGAAGATTTGTTTATGAGGCTTGCTGCCTGCCTAGACCTTGCCCAGGAATCAAGGTCTTTTCAGCCCCCAATTAAAGCGGGCTTATTGAACTTCAGATGAGATCAGGTGCACAGTTCCTGTTCTTTTGCTTTCTCTTCCAACTCTGTAGTCTTCTCTCTCTAATAGGGTCTATTGTGGTCTATTTTATGCCACTATAAGGTATAATATTGCTATAAAGGTAACAACATACCTTATAGTGGGCAATTTATTAAAAAATTATTTTTTACTATTCTGGAGGCTGATGTCCTAGAGGGGACACATCTGGTGGGGACATTCTTACTGCATCATCCCTTGGTGAAAGGAAGAAAGGCAAGAGAGAGCAAATTCTTTTTTTTTTTTAAGAGAGAGAAACAGTGAGAGAGAGAGAAAAAGAGAGAAACAATTTTATTTAGTTTTTCATGTGGCTTTGGTTGCTCTGAAATTTCATTGTATATGTGGTGCTGGGGTTTGAGCACGCATACTCCATGCATTCTGGGCAAGCGACGTAACCACCACTCCAGCCTCGAAAACTCATTCTTTTAACAGAGAACCCACTCCTGTTATAATGAACCTACTTCCACAATAATTGCATTAATCCATTTGGCCTAATTACAACTTAAAGATTTTAATTCCCAACACTGACACATTTGGGATAAAGTTTCTAACTCAGGAACTTTTCAAATTATCAAGAACTTATTGGGATTGGAGGTAGGGAAAATTAGTTTTGGATATAATGTCTCTTCCCTAATCTTCCAGTCTTACACTTGAACACATAGCTTCAGAATTTAAAAGCTGAGATGCTGTTGGCTTCTGGTTCTCGAGACCAGAAGGAAGGTGGCCTTGGATTAAAAGGGATTTTGAAAAAGTAAAATAATATGCCATTATCATATCAAATTATTATCCTCTCTCATAAGTAATGCTGCGAAAGTATTTGGGAACCAAATGTTATCAGTGACCTTTGACAGACAAAGTAGAGCAGACAACTATGTAGGAGCCAAGGCCTGACATCATAGGAAGGTGAGGTGAGGTTGTGCAGGCTGAGGGTGGAGAGTGTTGTATGCAGGTGATTCACCTTCAAAAGAGAAAAAGGCTGCAGACTGAGGGTGTTACAGCAACATGGCTGTCCAAGGATCTGGAGGTAATCTCCTGCCCCTCCCTTCTCAGTGAACAAAGATGGGAAGAAGACTCTGGCACACCTGATAATGACAAAGGAATCATTGCCCAAAGCATTTGGTTTACTCAGAAAAAAAACCTGTTATCTACCTACTAATCTATCAGCATAATCCCTTGATGTATGTGCGATGTGAATATTTCTCTAAAACCTTTCCCTCTGGTCATGGTAGTGCACGTCTATAATGCCAGTGGCTTGATAGGCTGAGGCAGGAGAATCTCAGGTTCAAAGCCAGTCTCAGCATCTTAGAGAGGCCCTAAGCAACTTAGCAAGACCCTGTCTCAAAATAAAAAAATAAAAAGGGCTGGGGGATGTGGTTCATTAGTAAAGTGCCATGAGGGGGCTGGAGTGGTGGCTCAGAGGTTGTTACAGCACTTGCTTGGCAAGCATGAGGACGCAAGTTCAAACCCCAGCACCACATACACAATGAAATATCAGAGCAGCAAAGGCCACATGAAAAACTAAATAAAAGTTGATTCTGTCTCTCTCTCTCTCTCTCATTGTCCCTCTCTCTCTCAAAAAAAAAGTGCCTTGACTTCAATCTCTGGTACCAAAATTAATAATAATAATAATAAATTCCCACAAATAGAATTAATGAGTTAAGGGGCTGGAGCGGTGGTTTGGTGGTTACGGTGCTTGCCCAGCATGTTCAAGTACATGGGTTCAAATCCCAGCACCCACGTACACAACTAAGTGTTAGAGCAGCAAAAGCCATGTGAAATAAACAAGTAGGGGCTGGAGTGGTGGCTCAGGGGTTACAGTGCTTGCCTGGCATGTGCGAGGACGCGGGGTTTGAACCCTAGCACCACATATACAACGAAGTGTCAGAGCAACAAAGGCCACATGAAAAACTAAAATTGATTCTCTCTCTCTCTCTCACTGTCATTTCTCTTTTTTTTTTTTTTTTAAAGAGAGAGGGACAGTGAGAGAGACAGAGAAAGAGAGAAACAACTTTATTTAGTTTTTCACATGGCCTTAGTTGCTCCAACACTCAGCTGTGTACGTGGTGCTGGGGTTTGAACCTGGGTCCTCGCGCTTGCCAGGCAAGCACCGAAACCGCTGAGCCACCCCTCCAGCCCTCACTGTCATTTCTCTTAAAAAAAAACACATAATTTTTCTTTTTTTTAAAGTGGACCTTTGGGACTGAAGCAGTAGCTCAGCGGTTATGGTGCTTGCCTGGCATGCAGGAGGACCCGAGTTTAAACCCCAGCACCACGTATGCAACTAAGTGTATGAGAAACAAAGGCCTGATGAAAAAATAAATAAAATTGATTCTCTCTTTCTCTCTCTTTCACTGTCTTCCTCTCTCTTAAAAAAGGACAAAAAAAGTACACCTTGTCTAGGCAGGTATAGAGCCCAGTGACCCATTCCTATAATCCCAGCAACTTAGAAGGCTGAAGTGGGAAGATAGCAAGTTGAAGACAGCCTTGGCACCTTAAGGAGATCCAGTCTCAAAATAAAAAATACAAAGAACTGGGGTTATAGCTCAGTGGTAGAATACCCCTGGGTTCAATCCCCAATACCACCAAAAAAAAAAAAAAAAAAGCCAAGGGAAGGGGGCCTTGCTGCTCTTCTGACACCTCTCTCTCCTCCTGGAAAACCTCCTGGAAACAGGTCCCCTGGGACATACAGCCTGACATGGATGAGAGTGCCAGCCAAAGTGACACTGCTGGAACACTAAACAAAGTCCATTGCCATGTAGTCACCTGGGCTGGGTTAACAATGGACTCTGATAAGCAGCTGAGAAAGTCTTGTTTTCAACTATTGGATTTCAGCCATTGAACGACTCAGCAGAACTCAAAGTCCTACTCATTTAGTTGACTTCAGGCTTCAGAT
Organism: Aplodontia rufa; assembly: GCA_004027875.1. Lineage (NCBI taxonomy): Eukaryota > Metazoa > Chordata > Mammalia > Rodentia > Aplodontiidae > Aplodontia > Aplodontia rufa. The sequence goes on along the minus strand of PVKS010005444.1, from coordinate 63,030 downwards.
GTACCCGCTCCCATGAGAGTTTGGGAGTGAGATGTTAAAGCATGGCAGGGAAGATTTCCAGGAACACAGGAATCTCCCTGGGGCAGCTTCTTTAGCCACTGATAGCATTTTCTTGTCTTCTGATTTACTTCCCCAAGAAAACATTAGGGCTAATGCACACCTTCTTTCTCCTTCTTCCTTCTCCTTCCCCTTCCCCTTCCCTTTCCCCTTCCTCTTTCCCTTCCCCTTCCCCTTCTTCTTCTTCTCCTCCTCCTCCTCCTTCTCCTTCCTTCTCCTTCTCCTTCTTCTTTTTTTTGGTACTAGGAATTAAACCCAGGGATGCTTAACCACTGAACCACATTCCCAGCCCTTTTTATTTTTAATTTTGAGACAGGATCTCACTAAATTGCTTGGCTTGCTAAGTTTCTGAGGCTGGCTTTGAACTCATGATCCTTCTGCCTCATCTTCCCTGTGTCACTGAGATTACAGGCATGCACCACCATGTCAGTCCAGGGCTGATACCTTCTTGGAGACTTTGGATCATGAACTCATGTAGAGTATCTGAGCTGGAAAGGCCGTTGGAGATTATCTGTTCCAATTCCCCACACTTCATAGCACAGAGAAGCCAAATGACGTGTCCAGTGACACTCATTTTATGGTACAGCAGATGTCCAAGCCTCAGTTTCCTGACTCCTAGAGCACTTGCTTTAATAAAATGCTATTTGTCTTCTTCACATATAGGGTGTTTGTAATATTAACTGCCTTATGATTAGGGACATGATACCTCCAAATTAATTCTGACCTAATATTACGATTTTAACCTTCAAAAGTAAGAAATAAATGGGTCTAATCCATTTATTTCACAAATGAGAACCTGAGAGAATTTCCCAGGATCATTTGGCTGTCCAGGTACCGAGCCAGACCTCCGGTATCAGTCACAGGTGTTTCCATTGCAGCCTGTTCAGGCCCTCAACAGAACAGGACTGAATAAGTGGAAAGCAGTCTCATGTCCAGGTTAGTCACCAGGGAACTTTGTAAGCAGGTAAATATTCCCTGCCACTTTTTCTTCTTTATTTTTTTTAAGAGAGAGAGAAAGAATCAACTTTTTTTTTTCCATTGGCACTTGTTTCTCCAACACTTAGTTGTGTATGTGGTGCTGGGATTCGAACCCGGATCCTCATGCATGTTAAGCAAATGTTTCAACCACTTCATAACTTCCTCTTTTTTTTAGTTGAGTGCTCCTGTGTTCAATACCTGGAGAGGAGAGTGACCCAGCTTCTGAGCACTGAGATTTAGTCTAGGAAGAATGAAGGTAAGAGATGGAGTTACATGTGTATGTGTTTGGTGTGTTGGGGAGGGGGAGGTTGGGCTGAGTCTAAGATGTGACAGAGACTTGATTTTCCAAATAAAATATTGAGACTCTTCTAATGCTTTATTTAATCAAAGTGCAGACTATTTGAAATAAGGATTGTCTTCTTTGTAGATTGAAATTCTGAAATACACCAGTGAATGATTTGCTCATCCAGATCACTGTAGCCAGCTAATTGCCAAATCTCAGAGCAGAAAATGACAGTGAATCATAATTGGCCCCTCGCTTGTAGGTTAGTGAAAATCTCAACAGTCCAGGATAAATGGCTGTTCCTTCTCTTCCTGGCTATCTCCAGAGATATATCACACCCCATCAAATGTTCTCTAAGGAATTACATCCTGAACAAGAATGGGAGATGGTGCACTAGTTGCTCAGGGCTGGGACATGTGCCCTCCCTTGAGACTGCAGCCTAGGACTGACTGAGGTCAGTTTCACCCATCCACATGACTGCAAGTGAGAGAGGTGGTTTCCCTAACAGAAGACCAGGGGACTATTATTAGAAGTCGGGGACATAGATAGCAGAGAGGGCAAAAATAGCTCTACCCACAAAGGAGACAAGGATAATTTCCTAGAGGTGACAGACTAGAAGAATCTCTGTGCTGGTTATGGCATGTGGATCCTCAGTGTCTATTCCAATGGGTCTTCCAGAGCTGCACAAATTGGAAAGAGAAAGCTGCACTTCTAAGGTTGCATGCAGATTAGAATCTGGGCATAAATTGGGTGTTAGCTGTGGTTCGTTGGTTTGTTTGCTTTAAAGTGGAAGTGGGTGGAGATCATGCCATGTTCTTGTTGTTCCTGGCTGCTTGCTTCTGGGAAGCAAGGCCATGCAATGGCAATGTCAGGTCTGCAAGTTCCAGGATGTTGAGAGGAAGCTGCAGAGATAGCAGTGGCAGAATTCTATATTCTTGTTTAGGTTGGGGCAATGGCGGCAGCTTCCTGCTCCAGGCTTCCTGGTAACATGGACTGTAGATAAAACAGTTTGTCTTAGAACTCAAGACTCCTCAGGGTGACAGAGGTAATGGCTCCCCTGGGAGCATTCAGGAGTTGTCAAAGCAATTCATTGCTCCATCTGCTCTTTCAGGGTTATGATTTTTTTTTTTTAAGAGAAAGAGGGAGAGAGAAAAGAGAGAATCAACTTTATTTTTTCATCTGGCCTTTGTTTCTCCAACACTTAATTGTATCTGTGGTGCTGGGGTTTGAACCCAGGTCCTCATGCATGCCAGGCAAGTGCTCCAATCACTGAGCCAGGGCTCCAGACCCCCCCCCACACACACACACACATTTTTTTTTTTAATTTTGAGACAGGGTCTCACTAAACTGCTAAGGGTCTTGCTAAATTGGTGAGGCTGGCCTTGAACTTGTGATCCTCTTTCCTCAGCCTCCAGAGTAGCTGAGATTATAGACGTGTACTGCCACACCTGGCCTGGGTCAAATAATTATATATGATCTTTATTTTCTTGCTTGTGCCTTTAAATGTTTTCTACAATGAATAGATAGGCTCCTTGAAATCATATAAAATATTTACAAAACAATTCTCTTCAGGCTCCCCAGGAGATCAGCAAAAGAAAATCTCCAGAAGACAGCTTGAAAGCAAGGCAGAGGGCAACCTGCCCAGGCTGGTGAAGGCCTACAAGAGGGATCTGTGAGGGAAAAAAAAGAAACTGAGGGATTATCCAACAACTTTGCCTATGTGGAAAATTGAATTAAAAGGGGTTTACAGAGTCAATGGAGAATATGGAAGACTCACAGATTCAAACAAAGCTAAGTACATGACAAAAAGTGAAATTCACTCCAGGGGAAACAGAAAAAAAAAAAAAAAAAGAAGAAGAAGAAAGAAAAAAGAAAGAAATGTAATTGATGCTGCTGTCATTTATATCTACTAGTCATAATAATAATGAAAAATTATGTACAGCTTTAGCCAATCTGTTGAAAGACATTGAGAAGGTAGAGAAAGAGCACTCAGTTCAGTCTGTGATAGGAAGCATATGGGCAATATTTGCAACTGAAATTTTAGGAAATACCCTTAAATCTTGTTTTTGGAGATGGGGAAGGTAATACTAGAAGAAACAGATTAAAAAGTTAAATCTGATGAGCTCGACTTGGGGAAGGAGTTGGAGAGCAAAGGGCTGCAGGTTTTCCTTCAAGCCTTTCTCTTCTATTGGACTTGTAATTAAAAAAAAAAATCAGGTATGGTGGTGCATGTCTATAATCCCAATTACCCAGTAGGCTGAGGCAGGAGGATTGCAAGTTCAAAGCCAGCCAGAGCAACTTATTAAGACCCTGTCTGAAAATAAAACATAAGCAGAGGCTGGGGATGTGTCTCAATGGTTAAGCACCTCTGGGTTCAATCCCTGATTTAAAAAAAAAAAAACAAAAAACTGTACCTGGGTTATTTTATTTTATTTTATTTATTAAAAGGGAGAATCAATTTTATTTTATCATCTAACCTTTGTTTCTCTGACACTTAGTTGTGTTTACAGTGCTGGGGTTGGAACCCAGGTCCTCACACATGCCAAACAAGCACTCCAACCACTGAGACCCTGCTCCAGCCCCACCATGTGATTTTATTAAGGATAAATTTATTTATTTTTATTTTTTTATTTTTTATTTTTTATTTTAAAGAGAGAGAGAGAGAGAAGGTCAGTGAGAAAGAGAGCAAGACAAAGAGAATAAATTTTTATTGAGTTTTCCACATGGCCTTTGTTGCTCTGACACTTAGTTGTGTATGTGGGTGCTGGGGTTTGAACTCGTGTACTTGTGCATGCCAGGCAAGCACTGTAACTGCTGAGCCACCACTCCAGCCCCCTATTTTTATTTTTTTAAAGAAAGAAGGACAGTGAGAGAGAGAGAGACAGAGAGAATCAATTTTTATTGAGTTTTTCACATGGCTTTTGTTGCTCTGACACTTAGCTGTGTACGTGGTGCTGGGGTTTGAACCCGTGTACTTGTGCATGCCAGGCAAGCACCATAACCACCGAGCCACCACTCCAGCCCAATTTTATTTATTTTTAAATGGGGTTTTATTATATTGTCCACAATGGCCCTGTACGCCTGGCTTCAAGTGATCCTTGTGACTCAGCCTCCTGAGAACCTGGGACTATTAGATTATGTTACATCATGCCTAGTTAAGATAAAAATTTTAATGTCATTTTAGTGTGTCCTTCAATGACCAGAAAACAACTGTGGTACTGCCTTGACTTTCTCTTCCTGGAGATGTCAAACGGATCTTATTTTCTGGGCTGTCCTGATCAGTGTACATCTTTGTCAGTCGCAGTGACCAGCATAGTACACCTGGCCCACATAGGTAAATGAGTAAAAGGGCAGGAAAGGACTCAACCCCAAACCTGCTGCCCTTCAGCTCTGACTATCCCATCTTACTCAGAGAGCCAGCACTGAAGAGTCCTTTTCCACAGGAAGATCTCAAAGCTGAAGCTGATGCAACAACAGGACAGTCCCTTTGGGAAGAAACTCCAAGGTCAGAGGACTGTGCAGACAGTGTAGAGAGGGAATGATCCCCAGGTGTGTTTCCACCAGTTAATTACCCTGACCCTGGCCCTCTTAGTCTCACAAGGGGAGGTAGAGAAATAGAAGGGGACAGACAGGGTCTGCTGTCCATCACACTTCCTTCTAAGCCTTCCAGGGAAGAGGACCCTATATGATTCAGTTCCTTCTCTCTACCTAACCCATCAGAGGCAGTGGGCCTGAGGCACAGGACAAGGAGTCGGGGCAGGTCTCCTCTCCTTTCTTCTCTACTTTCTTGCCCCTTGGAAGCCTAGCCCCAGAGTCCCACTGGGAAACACTGGAGAGTATGTGTTTGAGAGAGAGAGAGAGAGAGAGAGAGTGTGTGTGTGTGTGTGTGCGTGTAAAAACTGAAATAAGATAGCTGGGTGGAGTGGTGCACACCTGTAATCCCAGAAGCTTAAGGCTGAGATAGGAGGATTGCAAGTTCAAGGTGAGCCTCAGCAATGTAGTGAGTCCCTGTCTCAAAATAAAATATAAAGAAGGCTGGAGATGTGACTCAGTGGTTAAGTGTCCCTGAGTTCAATCCCAAATACCTAAATTAATTTTAATTAACATAATTAATATAATTTTAATTAACATAACAAAATTTATCATTTTAGCAATTTTTAAGCATATAGTTTGATAACATTAAATGTATTCATGTGGTTTTATGGCCATCACCACCATTCAGCTCCAGATTTTTTTTATCTTCCCCACCGGAAACTGTACTTATTAAACACTATCTCCCCATTTCTCCCTCCTCCCAGCAACCATCATTGCACTTTCTGACTTCATGAATTTGTCTACTTCCGGTACCTCATTTATAAATGGAACAATTCAGTATTTGTCCTTTGTGACTGGCTTATTTTACTCAGCATGTCTTCAAGGCTCATCATGTTATAGCATACACCCAATTTCCTTCCTTCTTAAAGCTGAATAATACCCCATTATATGTCTATACCACATTTTGTTTATCCATTCTTTGTTTTTTTCCCCAAGAGTGATAGAGTTAATTTTATTTATTTATTTCATCTGGTTTTTGTTTATCTGACACTTAGCTGTGTATGTGGTGCTAGGGTTTGAACCTGGGGACTTGAGCATGCGAGGCAAGCACTGTAACTGCTAAGCAAATGCTCTAACCCTATCCAGTCTTTGTGTGTGTGTGTGTGTGTGTGTGTGTGTGTGTGTGTGTTACTGGAGATTGAAAACAGGGGCACTCTACCACAGTGCTACATCCCCAGCACTTTTGATTTTTATTTTGAGACAGGGTCTTGTTCAACTGCCTAGACCAGGGGCTGGAATACTAGCTCAGCAGTTACAGCTCTTGCCTGGCATGTGCAAGGATGCAGGTTCAAACCCTAGCACCACCTACACAATGAAGTATTGGAGCAACAAAAGTCACATGAAAAACTAAATAAAATTGACTCACTCTTTCCCTCTCTCACACTGTTCCTCTCTCTCTTTAAAAAAAAATTTTTTTTTCCCCTAGGCTGGCTTCAAACTTGTAATACTTCTACCTCAAGCTCCCAAGTACCTGGGATTACAGGAGTGTGCCAACTTCTGCAGCCGCCACTCATTCTTTAATGGACACTTGGGTTACTTCCCCATTTGATTCTTGTGAATAACAGATATGAGTATGCAAACACCTGCTCACGTCCCTGCTTTAAGTCCTCCAAGAGTAAAGAAGTGGAATTGCTAGACTGTATGTTGAGTGTGTTTAATTTTATGAGGATTCACATACTGTTGCCCACAGCAGCTGCAGCTTTTTCTATTCTTTCCAGTAATGCACGAAGCTTCCAATTTCCCTACACCCTCCCCAACACTTGTTTTCCATTTGTTTGTTTTTAAAGTATTAACCATCCTAATCTATGTGATGACCCCTGATTTTCTTTTTCCCTCTCCTAGTGTTTCTTCATATGGCAGAGGTTTTATTATAAGGGAAGACTCTGAATTAAATTAGGCTGAGCTAGCCTGAGGCACCATGGCTGCACTAGGCTAGACTGGGACTATTAGGTAAAACCAGGGGAGATGGAATTTACCACCTTGCTGCCTGGCCCTGAAACAGGCTTAAGCGATGGCCTGGACTTCAGAACCAGAGCCCTGAGCAAGGCATTAGCTCAAGCTCTGAATCATCAGGGCAAGGCATTAGCTCAAGCTCTGAATCATCGTTTCTCTGAAATAAGTGGGATAACACTGAATCTGCTCTTCTAGGGCTCTTCTGAGGATTAGGTGACAATGTTGAGTATGCATGATATTTTTAAAAATTTGTTTGCAGGGGGGCTGGAGCAGTGGCTTGGTGGCTTGGTGGTTACGGTGCTTGCCTCGCACATGCAAGTACACAAGTTCAAACCCCAGCACCACGTACACAACGATGTGTCCAAGGAATGAAAGTTACATGAAAAACTAAATAAAAATTGCTTCTCTCTCTGTGTTTCTCACTCTCCTCTCTTTCTAAAAAAAAAAAAAATTGTTTACAGGGCTGGAGCCCTGGCTCAGTGGTTACAGCACTTTCCTGGCATGCATGAGAACATGAGAACCTGGGTTTAAACTCCAGCACAACATACACAATTAAGTGTCGGAGCAACAAAGGCCAGATGAAACACTAAATAAAATTGATTCTGTCTTTCTCTCTCTCACTGTCCCTCTCTCTCTTTCTTTTTTTTTAAATTTTAAGAGAGAGGGACTGACAGAGAGATAAAGAATCAATTTTATTTAGTTCTTCACATGGCTTTCATTGCTCTGAGACTTTGTTGTGTACGTGTGCTGGGGTTCAAACCTGCGTCCTTGGGCATGCCAGGCAAGCACAGGAACCACTGAGCCACCGCTCCAGCCATCCTCTCTCTCTTTAAAAAAAAAAGAAAGAAAGAAAAATTTGTTTGCAATAATGTGGATTAAACCCAGGGCCTCACATATGGTAGGCAAGCACTATAAAGCCAAAGAGTTCTGAACATGAGAGGAAAATAAGCTTTAATTTTGTGTAAATTCTTGTGTTTTTTGTTTTTGGTCGGGGGAGAGGGACCATGTCTTTGATCTGTAGCTGTAAAAGAGGATGCATATTCTATAACATGGAACCTGACCCAGACTTGGGAGACTTGTCTGAGGAAGTAGCATTTGGATTGAATTAGTGAGAAACAGAGTAGGGTGGAAAACATTTTCAAATAAGGGGGGAAATGGTATGCAAAGTCCCCAAGGCAGAAAGGAGCTTGGCATGCTCAAAGGAACAGAAAGAAGTCCAGGATGAATGGCACAGAAAAAGCAAGGAGGGAAGTAACATAAAGCAAGATTAGAGAGGTGACCACGTAAGACTACTAATGCTTTTGTTTTTTACCCTAACAGTAATAGGGAGATATTGAAGGCTTTTCGATGAGCATGTTACAGAATTGGATTCGCTTTCTCTTTAACTAGTATCTCCAACCACCTGAAATGCAGTAACCATTTCCCAGCCCCAGAATATATTTGAAGCTAGGACAAAATGTGGTCTGAGGATATACCTTTTCAAACTTTTTTGCGGGGGGAGTGCTGGAGATTGAAAACTGAGGGCCTCACATAAGCTAAACAAGCATTCTACCACTGAACGACACCCATAGCCCGAAACCATGTTGGTGTTTTGTTTTGTTTTGTTTTTGAGAAAGAATCTATTTTATTTATTTTTCCTCTGGTTTTTGTTTTTCTGACAGTTCGTTGTGTATGCAATATGGTGCTGCTGGGGTTTGAACCCAGGTCCTCGTGCAGGTCAGACAAGTGTTCCAACTGCTGAGCAACCTCTCCAGCCCTCCAAACTATGTTTTTGTTATGTTAAAATTTGTTATATACATTCAGCATTTTAACTATTTCTAAGTGTACAGTGGCTTTCATTACATATTCAATGTTATATAACCACTTGTGCAACCATCACCACTATTTCCAGTTTTGTTTTGTTTTTTTGGTGTGTGAGTGTGTGTATATAGATAAATTTTTGTACTCACTAATCATTTACAGCTGCGAATTGGATTGCAATGTGTCACTGCAGTGGTAGTTGTGTGTATATTCCTAGAAAGTGGGCTGTGAGCTGCTGCTGACCCAGTCAGAGACAGCTGGGACCAAACTAAGGAATGTGAAGCTGGGCCAGCAGATCTGGACATCTGTCAGCTGTTACCAGATAGGCCATTTGGTGTGCTGACTTAAGAGAAAGAATTGTCCTTTAAACTGGAACCAGGTTAGAGACTGGTGACATGACTGTGACTGTTCCCAGGATCTTAGAAAAACATTCTGACTTCATTCATCTTCCAGGGAATGTCAGAGAAGATGAACTGGTTCTGTCTGTGTTTCTCAACTTGGGGCAAACAGTTCCCTGAATGTATGCAGTGATGTGTCCAGGACACGTGATACTCAGGCATCTTCCTGAGTATTTTTACTCGATGGGTAGTAATTTGCCTTATTTTATTTTAAAATAAATGAATGTGTTTTATGGAATAGGAAAAAATGTATGACGAAGTTTAAGGGTAAATCTTTGAAGGATTGTTCTTGCTGCTTTGGGCCTCATTCTCAGACTTCCAGGAATATCTGTTCCTTCCTCCTGCAGATAGTGGTATTTTGGTGTAACATAGTGATTATGAATAGACTCCCAAGCCAAACAACCCTTGCTTTGATGTTTCTTAGTTGTGTTCCCTTGGGCAAATTACGCAACCTAGTTGGTCTCAGTTTCCTAATCTATAGAGAAAATTATTGTAGCTAACTCAGAGTTGTCACAAGGTATAATTGTATAATAAAATACTTGTAAGATGGTTAGCACATACTAAGTAATCACAAAGAGTTAGCTGTAGTAATGTTAGTAATAGCAGCATTGGTTGGAAATGCTTCAGATCTTTAGCTCTTTATTTTTTCAAAGTTTTTAAATTTACAAAAATGACATCTACTGATGGTAAAATATTCAGATATAGAAGTAAATATAGGAGGGCTGGAGTGGTGGCTTAGCAGTTGGAGCACTTGCCTGGCATGTGCGAGAACCTGGGTTTGAACCCCAGTACCACATATACAACTGTCAGATAAAGGCCAGATGAAAACAATAAAGTTGATTCTCTCTTTCCTCTCTCTCACAGCCACTCTCTCCCTCTCTCTCTTAAAAAAAAAAGAAGTAAATATGAGAAACTACAAATGTTTCTCTGTCTCCTAAATTTCATTAACTAGATTAGAGGTAAACAGGGATAGCTGTTAGGTATGTATCCTTCCTTCCAAACATTTAACAATTTTATTTCTTTTGTTTTGCAGTGTTGGGACTGAATTTAGGATCTCACACATGCTAGGCAGGTTCTCTACCACACCCAGCCCACATTTTAAAAAACAGTCATTTATGGAACATCAACATTTACTACGTACCACTGTTCCATTCTCATCCTCATTCTTCTGTTATCTTTGGGGCATTTCATCTGTGCTGCCAATCTTTGCCTTCTTCCAGAACCTTGTGACAGCTTGCACCACAGAGAATGAATGGAAAAGACTGTTCTCCAGACCCAAAGCCTCCATCCATAAACTTCCTCTAGGTAAATCACTTCTGTAAAGGACCTTTTATGGAGAACGTGATCTGATGAGACTTTGAGAAACTGGGGACTTTATGTAAGATGATCTTGGTATATTTCTTTTGTTTTGTATGTCTTTAGGTTTCCATATTGATTTTGTGATTCTATATTTGAAGGATGAAGGTTTATTGAAGCTGCTAGCTTTTTTAGTTCATTTCTCAGCATTTGCTGTCACTTCTTCCTGCCTCTCTGCTTTGCCTTTTCAGTCTTATGATCTTTCTCAGGGGTCACCTCCTTCAGGCAGCTTATGCTATGTCCCTGGCCCAGTGTGAATCACATGCTCCTGCTGCTTACTTGCATAATATCCTCTAAAGTTTGATGTGGTTCCAATTGCACTGCGTTGTGTTTCCAGTTTAGTTGTCTTTGTTCTTCATCAGATCAAACATTGCTGAGGACAGAAAACATGCCTGTTTTCATACGTAGGGCTTAATACATGTCTCATAATATTTACTAAATAAAAAAATATGTGAAATAAGGGGTTGGGGATTTAGTTCAGCGTCAGAGCACTTGTCTAGCATGCGCAAGGCCCTGAGTCCGGTCCTCAGTCTTAAAAAAAAAAAATGTGAAATAGATTGGTAGTCGTGGTTTGTTTTGTTTTGTTTTGTTTTACAAAGATGGCTGCAATAATATTTCCTACTCCTTTATACAAATCCCTTTTGAAATATAACTTTGCTAAAATAAAGGAAAGGGGAAGGGAAGGACAGGATAATATAAAGAGCTAATCAAATATAAATTAATAGACAAGGGAAAGGAAGTCAAATAGAGCTGAGAAAGGAGAATGGGAGAGGGGAGGAAGGATGATGGGAAGGAATAGTGGGAGGGAAGAGGGAAAAGGAAAAGGGGGGGAATCATGAACTGAAATTGATTTCCATGCATGTTTGGGATGAACCCAACTACTATGTATAACTATAAAATAAGAAAGAAAGAAAGAAAGAAAGACTTTGCTCTATCTTTCATCAAAAGGTAGGGATTTTTCCTCCTTTTTTTTTTTTTTGAGAGAGAGAATCAATTTTTATTGAGTTTTTCACATGGCTTTCGTTGCTCTGACACTTAGTTGTATACATGGGTGCTGCGGGTTTGAACCCGTGTACTCGCGCATGCCAGGCAAACGCTGTAACCACCAAGCCACCACTCCAGCCCCCTCCTCCACTCTTTAAATCTCAATTCGGCTAATGGAACATTGGCAAAAATAGTGTAAGCAAAGGCTTGAAAAGTACTTGTACAAAAAGTATTACCCTTTTTTGGCTGTGAGTATAACTGTGAGACCCAGGCTAGCCCCAAAGAAAGCCAACTATAGGCAGACCGAGTTCAGCCAGCAGCCTGCCTATGTCCAACCAGCCAATTGACAGACATGTGATGAGGCATCTTAGACTATCCCAACTCATTTAAGGCTTTACATGGCTCCAGACTCACAAATGACTTCAGGAAAGACCAGTGGTGGAGTCACTCAGATGATACCACACAAATTACTAAACCACAGAATTATGAATGAGCCATAAAGTGTAGAGTTGGTAAGGCAGCAATAGGTAACTGACATGGAAGTTACTCTCTGACTGATAGCTCTCTCATGCAGTATCTCTTTCTACCTTAATTATTTTTTTTTTTAAGAGAGAGAGAGGGAGAGAGAAAGAGAATCAATTTTAGTTTTTCATGTGACTTTCATTGCTGACAGCTCGTTATGTGTGTGTGTGGTGCTGGGGTTTGAACCTGCATCCTCTTGCATGCCAGGCAAGTGCTGTAACCCCCAAGCCACTGCTCTAGCCCCTCTACCTTTTTTTTTTTTTTAAGAGAGAGGAACAGTGAAAGAGAGAGACAGAATCAATTTTATTTAGTTTTTCATGTGGCTTTGGTTGCTCAGACATTGGGTTGCGTAAGTGGTGCGGGTTTTGAACTCACGTACTTGTGCATGCCAGGCAAGCACCACAACCGCTGAGCCACTGCTCCAGCCCCCGCTCTACCTTACTTTTAGTGATTAACTTTTATATTTGCCTGTTCAGACTTCATTTAACTCCTTTCTTTTTTTTTTTTTTTTTTTAAAAGAGAGAAGAACAGTGAGAGAGAGAGAGAGACAGAGAATCAATTTTTATTGAGTTTTTCACATGGCTTTCGTTGCTCTGACACCTAGTTGTGCACGTGGGTACTGGGGTTTGAACCTGTGTACTCATGCATGCCAGGCAAGCTCCGTAACTACTGAGCCACCACTCCAGTCCCAACTTATTTCTTTATAATAGCAAATAGATATTTCCTGGAGATAAAAAATCATAGAAATAAAACATTCTGAATCAAAGAGTAATTGACATTCTGGTTATCTTTCCAGCTTCCATTCTCCCCTCTCCTGGGTCAGTCATGTAGGTTGGGTCAGATGTACCTGTAATTCCAGTTATGGACACTAGATCTAAATTAAGTCTGTGGAAAATCCCCTATTTGACCCTGGCTCAACATCTTGTTAGCATGTGGAAAACCATCCCTATGGAACCGAAGAAGATATAGAATCAGAAAGATAGCACCTGGCCTTGCCAAAACATCGAAAATAAAGGAATAGAAAAAACCTTACAAATATTAACAAAAAGGAAGCCCTGGTAACAATTCTAACATCAAAGTAAACAAAGCAGAATGAAAAAAAATCTTGAGGGCCAAAGAGGAACAAAATGAGATGATAGATCAAGAAGACATAAGCTGGGCACAGTGGTGCACACCTGTAATCCCAGCAACTCCTCGTGGAATATGGCTCAGGGTTTGAGTGCTCCTGGGTTCAGTCCCCAGGAACATTAAAAAAAAAAAAAAAAGAGGGCATAATAACCACTCTCATACATGTATCTAATTACGCACCAACAGAATGCAGCAGGAGGCAGAGAAGTTGGGCAATTATTACAGTGGCTCAGGAGGTGGATACTGAGGGTAGATACTTTCAAATTATGTAAAGTAATAACTGACAGAAATACAATGAGAAATAGATAAATCAACATACTTAGAAACTTGTAACTCAGGCAATAAGCAAGGATATAGATGATTTAGATAGCATAGTTAAACAATTCAAACTAGTAATGTGTGTAAATAAATATCTCTGGGTGTAGATGGGTATATCCCCCACCAAAAAAAGTTTCAAAAGCATATATTCATTTTAGTCATATTTAAAACACTAACAATGATTTACCAAGTACCATGTCTCTATGAAAATCTCAATGAAACCAAAGGTCAAATAATATGTAGACTATGCTCTCTGGCCATAACAAAATAAAAATTAAAAATTGGGGAACTAAAGTCATAGGCATAGCTCAGTGGTGGAGTGCTTGCCTAGCATGCACAAGGCCCTGGGTTTAATCCGAAGCATCAGGGGGAACAAAAGAAAAAGAAAAAAAAAAGAATTTCCAGAAAACTTAGAACAGCCATAACTTTGATAAACCATCAAAAGTCTTTTACATAGAGCTGGAGAGGTAGCTCAGTGGTACAGCACTTGACCGGCATGCACAAGGAGCTGGGTTCGAGCACCACATACACAGAGTGTTAGAAAAACAAAAACCAGATGAAAATGAATAAAATTGATTCTTAATTCTCTCTTGAAAAAAAAACCTTTTATGTATAAAAATGATGGTTAATAGAGAAATTTTAGCTGACACTATCTTTTTTTTTTTTTTTAAGAGAGAAGGACAGTGAGAGAAAGAGAGAATCAATTTTTATTTAGTTTTTCATGTGGCTTTCATTGCTCCAAGACCTCGATGTGTATTGTGGTGCTGGAGTTTGAACTTGCATACTCCAGCATGACAGGCAAGCACCCTGCTAACGCTGTCTTTAATATTATGAATAAGACAAGCCTATCGCTAGATGCTGTAGCACACACCTATAATCTCAGCGATTCGGGAGACTGAATCAAGAGAATTGCAAGTTCAAAGCCAGTCTCAGCAACTTAGCAAGGCCCTAAGCAACTTAGTGAGACCCTGTCTCAAAATAAAAAAATAAAAATAAGAAAGGGTGGTTAAGTACTCCTGAATTCAATCCCTGGTAGAAGGAAAAATAAAACAAACAGGACAAGAATATCTACTAATGTTACTTGGTGTCCAACTTTTATGTGGCAGTCAACAATATAGTGCAATTTCCCCCCCTAGACCTGGGGATTGAACACAGAATCTCAGGCTGCACTACTGAAGCATCACTACACCACCAGCCCTTTTTTAAAATTTTATTTTAAAACAGGTCTCACTGAGTTGCTCAAGATCACCTCAGTCTTGGGATCCTCCTGCCTCAGCCTCCCAAGAGGCTAGAATTAAAGGTGTGCATCATCACACCTGGTTAAAATGCTGCACATTTAAGAGAAGTACAATTTGCCTTCAGTCTCTGCCTCCATTGATTCAACCAACCTCAGACAGAGAATATATTTTTTAAAATTGCATCTGCAGGGGCTGGAGCGGTGGCTCAGCGGTTTCGGCGCTTGCCTGGCAAGCACGAGGACCCAGGTTCAAACCCCAGCACCACGTACACAACTGAGTGTTGGAGCAACTAAGGCCATGTGAAAAACTAAATAAAGTTGTTTCTCCCTTTCTCTGTCTCTCTCACTGTCCCTCTCTCTTTAAAAAAAAATAAAAATAAAAAAAAATTGCATCTGCACTGAACATGTTTAGATTTTTCTTATTATTATTCCCTAAACAACAAAGTCCAAGAGCTGCTTACATAGTGATTAAATTGTATTGAGTGTTGTAACTAGCCTACAGATGAATTTAAAGTATAGGGTAGGGTGTGCCCAAGTGATATGCAAATACTATGCCATTTTAAATAAGGAACTTGGAGGCTGAAAGTGTAATTTAGTGGTAGAGCAGTTGTTTAGCATGCATGAGTCCCTGGAATCAATTCCTAGCACCAAAAAAATAAATAGAGGGTTCTAAAACCAATCCTCAGAGTACACCAGGGGATGATATAAGGATTAGAAGATGTGATAAGCGGAACAACAGCCCTCAGAGATGTCCATGTCCTAATTCCCAGACTTTGTGAAGATGTTACCTTTCACCGCAAAAGAACCTTTGCAGGTGTGATTAATTTGAGGATTTTATTTTTAAGGAGAGAGAGGGACAGAAAGAGAGAGAGAGAAAGAGACAATCAATTTTATTTATTTTTTTCATCTGATTTTTGTTTCTTCTACATTTAGTTGTATATGTGGTGCTGGGGTTCAAACCCCTGTCCTCACATATTTCAGACAAGCACTGTAACCAGCCACGGCTCCAGCCAGGGCTCCACCCCTAATTTGAGGATTTTTAGATAACAAAATCATCCTGGATGATCGGGAGTGGCCCATATAATTAATTAGAACTGAAAGAGGGGAAGAATAAGGTTAGGGTAACACTGTATGAGTCTCATATGGCCATTGCTGGTTATAAAGTAGCTGGCCAAGGCATGTGGGCAGCTACAAAAGGCAAGAAAATGGATTCTTCTCTAGAACAGCTGGGAAAAATGCAGACCTACCAGAACATTGGCTGAGTACAATGAGATGCATTTTGGACTTCTAGACAATTATAATAAGATAATAAGTTTGTGTTGTTTTAAACCATTAAATTATGAAAATTTGTTAGAGCAATGATAAGAAATTGAGAAAGAGACAAAATGATGCTTATTAATAGATGGTATAATCATCTGATTATCAGTTCCCCAACAGAATGAACACGATCACAAGGGCTAGGAGTGTACATCAGTGGCAGAGTGCTTACCTAGCTTGCTTGAGGCCCTAGGTTTGATTCCCAGTCACACACACACACACAATAAATAAGTAAACAAAAATAAACAAATGGGGGCTAGAGATGTGGTTCAGTGGCATAGGGCTTTCTAACTTATGTACCGCACCAAAAAAAAAAAAAACAAAAAAAAGGAAAAAAAATGAATAGTTAAGGATAAGACATTTGATGATTTGATGGAGCTGAAGTGAAATAGAGACAACGAAGACAAGAAAACTTAAAAACAAACAAAACAAACAAAAACAATCTACCCAACAGCAATTTAATTAGTAGAGAACTCAGAGAGGGCATCCCTTTTATGAAATAAGAATGGGATGCTTTTTTTTTTCTTTTCTGGTATCATAGGCACTTAATTACTGAGCCACATCCCCAGTCCTTTTTTTAATTTTGAGACAGGGTCTCACTAAGTTGTTTAGGACTTTGCTAAGTTGCTGAGTCTTGCTTCAGACTTGTGATTCTCCTGCCCTAGCCTCCAGAGTCACTGGAATTACAGGTATGGGCCACCACATCTGGCTAACAGCAGGATTTTTTTGTTTGTTTGGTTGTTTTTTGTTTTTTTAAAGAGAGAGAGAGAATCAATTTTATTTATTTTTTCATCTGGTCTTAGTTCTTTCAAGTTCTTCCAACACTTAGTTGTGTATGTGGTGCTGGAGATTGAATCCGAGTCCTCGCACTTGCCCTGCATCACAACGACGTATTAGAGCAATGAAAGCCACATGAAAAACTAAACAAAATTGATTCTCTTTCCCTCTCTCTTTCTTTCTCTCTCCCCCTCTCTCTTAAAAAAAAAGAAAATTTGAGTAAGTGCTGCATTCGACCAGCAAAGTGGCAATAACGACGTGTACACTCTTGTTGCTTGCGGAGATCTCTCTTTATTCAGGAAGTCAAACAGCTTAAATAGTAAAAGTGAACCAATCCGTAGGCTGTTGCTATGAGGAAGAAAACTCTGCCACGGCTCCTATTGGTTGTCCCAAGGTGGTCAGATGTTGCAAGCACAAGAACCAGGAACAGCAAGAGGTCAGCTGACTTGGTTTGGCCAGCCACCAGCTGCCAGCCGCCCGCCACCATCTTAAAGCTGCCTGCGTGGCGTGGGTCCCGGGGTGCCGCCCGCCACAGGTAAGTAAAAGTATCATTTTGAAATTTAAAATATACCAGCAGAGCTGGGTACTATGAGGCACATCTATAATCCCAGCTACTCAGGATTATGAGGCTGAGGCAAAAAGATCACAAGTCTGAGCCAGCCTGGGCAACTGAGACTATCTCAAAATAATAACAGCTGAGGATGCAGCTGAGTGGTTGAGCAACAGCCTGGGAAGCATGAGGCCCTGTGTTTAATTTCCTGTAGTTGTGTATGTGTGTGTGTGTGTGTGTGTGTGTGTGTAGAGGGAGTGGTCTGTCTGTCTATTTATTTACCCACCTCTGTGCTCTATTTCTCTCTCTTTATCTTTGTGTGTGCATGTGTACGTATATATGCACATATATATACACACACACATATATATATGTATACATATATATGTATACATGTATATATCAGTAGAAAAGTTTGGAAGATAAAATTACGGAAAATTCCCAAGATGTACAATGAGAAAGAGAAAGTAAAGAAAGGATTCTAAACTAAATTAAAAGAATTTCAGGGAAAAAAAAGAGCAAACAGAAAAAAAAAATATTTGGGAGGAAAGTGTAAAGAAATAACAAGATAATTTCCCAGAATTAGACAGGTGTGGTGGTACCTACCTGTTGTTTCAGCTGTTGGGGAGGCTGAGCCAGAGCATCACTTGAGTTCAGGAGATCAAAGCCAGCCTGGGTAATATAATGAGACCCCTTTTCTTTCTCTCTCTCTCTCTTTTTTGTGCTGGGGATTGAACCCAAAGGGTCTTAACCATTGAGCCATATCTGCATATCCTCAGTCCCTTTTTATTTTTTATTTTGAGACAGGGTCTTGCCAAGTTGCTGAGTCTAGGGTTTTTTTTTTTCTTTTTTCTTTTTTTAAGAGAGAAGGTGACAGTGAATAAGAAAGAAAGAGAGAATCAACTTTATTTTTTCATCTGGCCTTTGTTTCTTAATTCTGTATATGGTGCTGAGGTCTGAACCTGGGCCCTCACACATGTGTTCCAACTGCTGAGCCAATGCTCTATCCCCTAAGACTGGCTTTGAACTTGTGATCCTCCTGTCTCAGCCTCCCGATTTACTGGGATTACAAGTGTGTGCTACTGCATCCAGATTAGATACAAACAAATTTTTCAAGATTTGTCTTCCCAGCTGCTCAGGAGGCTGAGGTAGGAGGATGGTGAATCTGAGACCAGTTTGACAACATAGGAAGCCCTTATCTCAAAAACAAACAAACAGACAAACAAACAAAAACTCCAAAAGTGAATTCTACAAAATTACAAATTAAACACAATTCCAACAAAAATGCCATCATGATTTTTTGAGAAATTTGACAAACTTTTCTTGTTAGAAAAACTAAACTAATTTTCAAAACCAAGAGCAAAAAGAGGAGACTAACTCAGTCAGATTTGTTGAGTTACTCTGAAGTCATAGTCACAAAACCAGAATGGTGGTGCTATAGCAATAGGTCCATAACCAGAAGAACAATACAGAGAGCTCAGAAACAGACCAGGACACCTAGGGAATGTGACATAAAGTGAAGATGATACCACAAATCAGCATGGAATAGAGGAATGATTCAGTAGATGATGTCAGGAAAATTATTTCACTATGTGAAGTATGACTCCTATTGCCTCCTGGTATGGTTTGAGCACTTGTGTTCCTTCCAAAACTCACGTTGAAACTTAATCCCTAGTATAATAGTGGGGGTGGAAACTTTAGGGGGTGATTAGGTCATGAGGATCCTCTCTTGTGAGTGGGATTAACATATTTATAACACAGGCTTCACGCTGTTTGGGTTATTTTGCCCTCATCCCTTCTACCGTATGAACATGCAACGTTCACATTGCCCTCTTGGAACCAGAGAGCCCAGCTTTCATCAAATACCAAATCCACCTTGATCCTGCACTTCCCACCCTCTAGAACTGTGAGACATATTTTCTCTTTTTCTTTCTTTTTTGTATAGGGGATTGAACCCAAGGGGGCTTAACCACTGAGTCACACCCAAGCCCCCTTTATTTTTTATTTAATTAATTTATTATGTTTTTAGAGAATCAATTTTGTTTTTTTTTTTCAATCTGGCTTTTGTTTCTCCAATACTTAGTTGTGTATGTGGTGCTGATTTTTTTTTTTTAAACAACTTTATTTAGTTTTTCACATGGTCTTAGTTGCTCCAACACTCAGTTGTGTACGTGGTGCTGGGGTTTGAACCCGGGTCCTCAAGCTTACAAGGCAAGCTCCGAAACCGCTGAGCCACCGCTCCAGTCCCGTGCTGATTTTTTTTTAAGCAGAATGTTTTATTGACTATATATCACCTAGAGACAATTACCTGCATTTATGTGTTACAGTATTTTACCTCATTGAGAAAAAAGTGTTATGGACTTTTGACTTTCCTGGGTTTGCTACTCTGGGAAATGTTCAACTCTCTGCCCTGTTATATGTGCTTCAGTGTCATAACTCATCAACAAAAGTTGTATGCCCCAAGTTTCCACTTGCTAACATTGACTTCTGGCCAGAAACAAACTCCTTTGCAGTGTTTATGACATCATCGCCAATCACTAAGTCAATTTGCTGAAGGAGGGTGGATGGTGGCATGTAAGGACCAGCAACTGGCTGGAGCGGTGGCTTGGTGGTTACAGTGCTTGCCTGGCATGCTCCAGGATGCAGTTTTGAACCGCAGCACTGGGATCCAACTTCAACCAGGAAGCCCTGAGAAGACTCCACTGACATTCGGTATCTAGCTTTCAGCTTGTTCTTTTTTTTTTTTTTTTTTTTTTTAAAGAGAGAAGGACAGTGAGAGAGAGAGAAAATCAGCTTTTATTGAGTTTTTCACATGGTTTTCGTTGCTCTGACACTTAGTTGTATATGTGGGTGCCGGGCAAGCACTGTTACTGCTGAGCCACCACTCTAGCCCCTCAGCTTCTTCTTGTCAGAGTGCACATCTGCCTCGGAAAGGTTTCCTTGAGCATTTGTTTTTACTTGGTTATAGGCAGCCTTGATAACACCTCCAGCAGCTGCAGCCTGGGAAATAGTGTAAATTACAGAGATTCCAGAATCCGGGTCACCAGCATTAAAAGCAGAAACATCAAATGGCTGGTGATTTCCTTTGGCAATAGCCTGGTACAGGATACTAGTGGCATTGCTGCCCTTCTGGACATGTGGTCCAGCACCGAGGACGTGTTGAAGAACACTAATGCGTGTGCTTCTTCACTTCCTATGGCAGCACTTTCTGCTACAACAGCAGCACAGACTTTCCATTCTGCTCTCGACTTTCACTTCCATGATATTGACCTTTGTGCCAGATAAACCAAGCCCACCCCTCACATTGAGAAGCTGTTCAGCAACCTGCTTTAAAACCGGATGACTCACACCAAGTCCAATCAAAGCCATTCTTGTGCTTGTAAAATGGTTCTGAACGAAGTAATGTAACTCTTCGGATGTCACTTTTCCAATCGTATAGTCAGGACAATACAAGGAATTAGCTAAGATCTTCCAATAAGCAGCAGCATGCAAATTTCCAATGAGCTGAGCCTGTGGACTCTGAAAAGCCACAGCTTTGCCAATCCTTAGCTGAGACCGAAGGGCTGCCACTTCCCAGCGATGAAATTCTGGGGCCTTGGTGACACTGAGCAGGAACTCCATTAGAATGTTGACATCATCCCTCTGGCATTCCACAGTGTATGCCACATTTTTCTCTTGTTGCAGTCACACTTGATTTACCACCAACTGTTTCAATTCCATGGGTTATCTTGAAAGATGAAGCTCTTTTTGTAGTTAAACTGGATGCAAGACACCGCAAATGACAGTTTCCTAAATTGTTGGTGTCCTCATATCTACTACCTGCTTTAATGAACAAACCAATTCTTAATGCAAGAGCATAGTTTTCCAGAGAAGCAATTACCAAACCATTTGGTAATTTGGTAAACTCAAGGTCCTGAGGATGTAAAGGAACTCCTGCGGGGGCAGCTGTGCCTTAACTCTGCGGGCAACTTTGAGGGAATAAAATCTCAAGAAGGACCCGGCTCTGGTCAGTAGCTTCATGGCTCAAGAGTGCTCTGACCCGCTGTCACTGCTGGCTTAAAGGGAAGTAAGATGGTCGGTGCTGGGGTTTGAACCTAGGTCCTTGTGCATGCCAGGCAAGCACTCCAACTGCTGAGCCACCACCCCAGCCTTGAACTCATGATCCTCTTGCCTCAGCGTCCTAAATCACTGGGTTTGCATGCATGTGCCACTGTGCCCAGTGAGAAATCAATTTCTATTGTTTACAAATTACTCAGCCTTAGGTATTTTGTTATGTTCATTTTGTTAGTTTTTTTATACTAATCTGTATTTCAGAAAAACCACTGGTGTGGTTGCTCAGTGGTTAGAGTGCTTGCCTGGCAAGCACAAGGACCCAGGTTCGAATCCCAGCACCACATAAGCAACTAAGTGTTGGAGCAACACAAACCAGATGAAAAACTAAACAAGTTGATTCTCTCTTTCTTTCTTACTATCTCCTTCTCTCTTAAAAAAAGAATTAAATATATATATACATAAAAGAAAAAAAGGCACAAGAAAAGACAGGAAACATACTAGAAAAATGGGTAAAAGAAATAAAATGGGTAAAGGACAGGGAATACACTAGAAAAATGAGTGAAACGCAGACAATTCACAAGCATAAGAAGTTCATACCAGTTCATATTAACTGGTAATGAATGACATGCAAATTAAATCAATACCATTATATTATACCTACCACAGGGGCAAAAATTAGAGTTAGAAAATGACAAGTGATGGTGAGAATAAAAGAAATGAACAACCTTTTGTCTTATTATGGGAGTCCAAACTGGTATGTTCTGGAAGGAAATCTAGCAGTATTGGGGAAGTCAAGGATGCAACAACCCGACAGCTAACAATCCCAGTGTGTACACCAGTGAGTGCTCAGGTTTCTATGGGGCTATGTGTAAGGATGCTTACTGCAGCTTTATTGTGGAAATGAGGAGTTGGGTCATCCTAGGTATCTATCATGAGCAGTGTTATGCTGCTGAGAAGTAGGACCTATGAACTTGATGTACATGCAGCAACATGAGTAAGTCATAAGGCAGAGTATTGAGTAAAATCACAAAAGGAGCAGAAAATGATCTGTAGGCCAATATTGTTTATACAAATGTAAAACATAAACACAAAATAGCCATAGTATTTTGCAACACATCTTTCCAACAGAGCATTTTAATCCTTTAACTGTGGGTCTCCATGGGAGGGAAGAGAATGCCAACCAAGAATAAAAGAGGAGGACTGGAGTGGTGCTCTGACACTTCATTGTGTAAGTGGTGCAGGGGTTTGAACCCTCGTCCTCGCGCATCCCAGGCAAGTACTATAACCACTGAACCACTGCTCCAGTCCCTTTGCATCATAATTCTAAAGCTTGTCTGGAAGAATAAATCTTGAGGAAAAAAAAAAAAAGCCCTGAAAACTTTGAAAGCAAAGAACATCTAGCAGTGACTTGGCTTTTCAGATAATAGAATGCATAAATAATGCAGCAGTCACCAGAACAGTGTGTTACTGGCACAGAAATAGACTGAAGAATCAATAGAACAGAAAAGAAAGGGCCGAAATAGACCTGAGATTTGATCAAAAGCTACTAAATTATAAGAGTGACGTTTCAATCAGTGGAGAAAAGGCTGGATTTGACAACAAATAATATTGGAAAAGTGACTAATGATTTTGGGGGGTTAGAAACACATAGAGCGATGATCAAGACCTTGGACAGTAGACAGACTAGGCGTGTGAAGGCCAGTTTTGACACTGATTAGCTGTGTGATTGCAGGTAAGATGCTTAACTTCCCTAAGCCTTATTTCTCCCATATTGCGAAGCAAGGTAGTAAAAGTGACTACCTCTTATGATTATGAACATTAAATGAGATAATGGATATAAAAAAATAAAAATTTGGTGCCTATCACACATAATGTGCCTCATAAAAGTTAGCTATTATTATTACTATCCTATACCATCAGCAAAGTAGCATACAAAATGAAAACATAAATGTTCTAGAAGGAAAATAAATGAATATTATTATGATCTTGGGAAGCAGGAAGACTTTCTAAATATTTCTAAAAACTCTAAGAGTAGAAAACACCAAGGAAAAGATGATGATTTTGACTACAACAAAAGCCCCAGAGTCAAAAACAAAAACTTCTTTATGCCAAAATCTCCCCATGGATAAAATAAAATGGTGGACTGGGGTAGATATTTGTAATATCTCTAACAAACAAATGATTAATAGTGTCTTACTAATCATTAAGAGAAAGATGGAGGGACTGAAGTTGTGGCTCAGCAGTCATGGCACTTGCGTGGCATGCGCAAGTATGAGGGTTCAAACCCCAGCACCACGTACACAACGAAGTCCCAGAGCAATGAAAGCCATATGAAAAAGTAAATTAAAAAAATAGATTTGGGGCTGGAGCAGTGGCTTGGCAGTTGCGGCGCTTGCCTGGCATGCACAAGTATGCGAGTTCAAACCCTAGCACCACATACACAACCAAGTGTCTAAGTAATGAAGGTTACTTGAAAAACTAAATAAAAATTGCTTCTCTCTCTCTCTCTCTCTCTCTCTCTCACTGTCCCCTCTTTCTTAAAAAAAAAAATAGATTCTCTCTTTCTCTGTCCCTCTCTCTCAATCAGGGGAGAAAAGGCTGGATTTGACAACAAATTATATTGGAAAAATGACTAATGATTTTGGGGGGAGAGAGAGAGAGAGAGAAAGATGGGGGGGCTAGAGTGGTGGCTCAGCGATTATGGTGCTTTCCTGGCATGCACAAGGATGCAGGTTCAAACCCCAGCACCACATACACAACTAAGTGTTGGAGCAACGAAAACCATGTGAAAAACTAAATAAAATTGATAATACACACATGTAATTCCAAAGACTCATGAGAACAAAAAGGGCTGGAGATGTGGCACGGTGGTTAAGCACCTCTGAGTTCAGTCTTTGGTACTAAAAAAAGAAAAGGAAAGGAAAGGAAAGAAATGAAAAAATAGAAGAATAAAAAGACAAATGTACCAAAAACATTAACAAATAGCCAGGTGTAATGGTGCACACCTGTAATCCCAGCTACTCAGGAGGCTGAGGCAAGAGAATCACAAGTTTGAGGTCAGCCTGGGCAATTTAGGAAGACATTGTCTCAAAATAAATAAAAAGGACTGGGGCTGGAACAGTGGTTCAGTGATTAGAGCACTTGCCTGGCATGCACAAGGACCCAGGTTCAAACCCCAACACCATATACACAAATAAGTGTTAGGGAAACAAAGGCCAGATGGAAAATAAATAAAATTGTTTTTTTTTAAGAGGAGAGAGGGACAGCAAGAGAGAAAGAATCGATTTTATTTAGTTTTTCATGTGGCCTTCATTGCTCCAACACTTCATTGTATAGGTGGTGCTGGGGTTCAAACTTGCCACCTTGTGCATGCCAGGCAAGTTCTGAAACCTCTGAAGCACCAATCCAGCCCCACAAAATTAATTTTTTTATTGAGTTTTTCACATGTCTTCTGTTGCTCTGACACTTAGTTGTGTACGTGGGTGCTGGGGTTTGAACCCGAGTACTTGCACATGCCAGGCAAGTGCCTTAACCACTGATCCACTGCTCCAGTCCCACAAAATTGATTCTTAAAAAAAAAAAAAAAAAAAAATTCCAAAAAAAAAATTCCCGGAGCGTCTGAAACCAAACCAAACCAAACACAAGGAAAGTCTATAAATAAAGAAACAAGCAAAAGAGACTACTAATAGATAAATGGGATGAGGGAAGATGTTCAACTTCTCTCATAAAGAATGTGAATTAAGGGGCTGGAGTGGTGGCTCCATGATTATGGCGCTTGCCCAGCAGGCGCAAGTACCCGGGTTCAAACCCCAGCACCACATTCACAAGGAAGTCTCGGAGCAATGAGGGCCACGTGAAAACCTAAATAACATTAGTACTCTCTCTCTCTCTCTCTCTCCTCTCTCTCTCTCACTGTTCCTCTCTCTTATAAAAAAAAAAAGGATGTGAATTAAAATGAAATTGCTGGGCTGGGGATGTAGCTCAGTGAGTGCTTGCCTAGTGTGCGTGAGGCTGTGGGTTCAATCCCACAAAAAATAGAATGAAATTCCATTATTCATATATCAAATTAGCACAATAAATTTTTATGACAATGTTTACTTTTACTAAGCATATTTTCAGATAATTCATTCTCATTGGCAGAGCTTCATCAGCAAGTCACTGGACCAGACTAGGCAATGTGAAGGACCCAGGCTGACCGGACAAGGCATAAAGATCTTATCTGACAGGAGCCAAACACTGACAGGTTGGCTCTCTACGGTTTACACGGCCAAGCTGGAAAAGATGAGCTTGACCTAACACGTTTCCCCTGAGGAAATAACACACAGGGAAGTTACAATTCAAGCTAGCTGCTTGAACTGAAACACCGAACCCAGGATGGGGCAGTGTGTTTAGGGGTCATGTGCAAGACAGTCCTGAAGGAGTAAGACCCAGCGGAAAACAGTTGGGAGGAGTTAAAGGAAAGTTTAGCAGGTACATCTACAGCAGCAGACAAACCATCACAGAGAGACAGAGAAAGTGGTTGTCTCCCAGAAAGAATGACTATGTCTTGCTCTCCCTGAGGTGCCATGGTTCATTTTTGTTTTCCCAGATTTTTAAATTTTTTTTTTAATTTTGATACAGAGTCTTGCTAAGTTGCTTAGGGCCTCACTAAGTTGCTGGGGCTGGTTTTGTTTGAACTTGGGATTCTCCTGCCTCAGCCTCTTGAGCTGCTGGGGATTACAGGAGGGTGCTCAGGGATTGAATTTAACTACTGAGACACATCTCCAGCCTGTTTTTTATTTATTTATTTTTAAAGAGAAAGAGTGAGAGAAAGCGAGAAATCGGTTTTACTTAGGTTTTCATGTGGCTTTCATTGCTCTGACATTTTGTTGTGTATGTGGTGCTAGGGTTTGAACCCGCATTCCTGTGCATGCCAGGCAAATGCCGAAACACTGAGCTACCACTCCGGCCCCTGCTTTTTTTTTTTTTTTTTTAAGAGAGAGAGGGACAGTGAGAGAGAGAAAGAGAGAATCAATTTTATTGAGTTTTTAATGTGGCCCTTGTTGCTCTGACACTTCACTGTGTATGTGGTGCTGGGGTTCGAACTCAGGTCCTCTGCCCACCAGGCAAGCACCGCAACTGCTGAGCCACCACTCCATCCCCAAGCCCCTGTTTTTTATTTTTTTATTTTGAGAAAGGATCTCACTAACTTAGTAAGCTGTTTAGGGTCTCACTAAATTGCTGAGGCTGGCTTTGAACTTGTGATTCTCCTGCTTCAGTCTCCTGAGGTACTGGGATTGTAGGCATGTGCCACTGTGCCCGGACAGATTTCTCTAATTTACCCTAAATCTTCATTTACTTGAGCTATGTCTAGTAGGTTTCTTTTTCATACAACTTAAAAGAGTTATGACCAGAACATGACATTGGTATGATGACATTTGGTCTTTAGCATCTGGAGGCCAGTATCAGATACCCTAAAAAGCAGACTGAGTAATTTCATATCTTGTTATTAATATTCAAGGTGAAATCATGGGGCTAGAGACTGGAGCAGTAGCTCAGCAGTTGTGATGCTTGCCTGGCATGTGTGAGGATGCAGGTTTGAACCCCAGTACCACATACACAACAAAGTGTCAGAGCAATGAGAGTCACATGGAACGCTAACTGAAGTTGATTTTTTCTCTCTCACTTTAAAAAAAAATCATGGGATTAGACTGAACATATTTTTTGAATGTTCATTGTGAGTACTAAGCACTTAAGTATAATATGTTATTTTATCCTCACTACAACGTGAAATTTAAGAATTCCCAAGTTCTCTCTCTCTCTTATTTATGTATTTATGTATTTATTTATTTTTGTAGTGCTGGAATTTAGCTCTAGGGTGCTCTACTTCTGAACTATATTCCCAGCCCTGTTTATTTTATTTTGAGGCAGGGTCTTACTAAGTTGCCAAGGTTGGCCTTGAACTTGTGATCTCCATGCCTTAGCCTCCTGGGTCATAGGGATTACAGGTGTGTACCACTGTGCTGGCTTGCATTCTTTATTTTTAAAGTCATTTAAAAAAAATTTTTTAGGAGAGAGGGACAGTGAGAGAGAGAGAGAGAAAGAGCATCAATTTTATTTAATTTTTCATGTGGCTTTCATTGCTCCAACACTTTGTTGTGTATGTGGTGCTGGGATTCAAACTTGTATCCTTGCTCATGCCAGGCAAGTGTCATAACCAGCCTCAAAAGTCAGGTTTTTTGATAAATGGGGTGTACACAGTAAAATTCATTTTTATAAGTGTATGGAGTCTTGCCAGGACATGCAGTTATATAACTATCACTACAATCAAGATACAGGACAATTCCATAAATCCCCATTGTTTTTTTTTTTTAAGGGGGGGCTGGAGCGGTGGCTCAGCGGTTTCGGCGCTTGCCTGGCAAGCACGAGGACCTGGGTTCAAATCCCAGCACCACGTATACAACTAAGTGTTGGAGCATCTAAGGCCATGTGAAAAACTAAATAAAGTTATTTCTCTCTTTCTCTGTCTCTCTCACTGTCCCTCTCTCTTT